>OU015491.1:105430305-105705305 GCA_907164885.2 Dolomedes plantarius
CAGTTAAACGGTAAATGAACCTGCGCTTGGAAGGTAATGAAATGAACGCAGGGTGAAACTTGTTCTTGCGTGCATTAACTTCGTCTTCAGCTCGCCTCATCGAACAACAAGGCGCTCTCGGACGGGGAGAAATGAGCCCGACACCGTCCCGGGACCAATGGGGTGCGAAAGAGAGATAGAGAGGAATTAAAAACGCCGGAAGTTCTTTCCAGTGAAAAGACTTTCAGGAAGAACTTAGCCGGCGAGGAGGTGGGAGTTCCCGATTTCTGTGTTGTGTGAAATGGATTGTCCTGTTTCAGTGATCCCCCTATTCCGAAACTCTTTCAAGGAAATTGAAAATTGAAATGAGGCATGCTATGGGTGAAATCAGGCACATAACGTAATTCAAGTGCTTTGAATTACGCTTCGGAAGTAGGGGTTATAAATAGAGACTGCAATGTATGAAATAGAGGTTTTGAAATATGAGGAGATGATACGGGACATCTGAAAGGTCTCAGCATAACAATGGAGAAGTATGCGTTATTCGAATGGCATAAGAGTGAACCATATTTCGAATCGGACTTCGTTTCCAAGTTTTGGTGATGAGCTTTTTCACTTACGACTGTTGAAACAGGCGGATGTTCGTTATAAAAACCTAGGAAATCAAGTTGGAAAATATAGTCTGAGAAGTTTACATCACTTCAAAATTCGATGAAAGATTAGATTAAACATTTTCTACTGGTATAAATGTTTATAGTCAAGAGAAAATTTATAGGAGAGCTTTACTTACAAAATATAAGTGATTACAAGATCTACTGAAAGTTTCGGAAGTGTTTACATTTTCTTTAAAATCTTCTGTCGCTTCAACCACGTTTAGTTTATTAAAGATTTATAAGATTATTCTAAACTGTTCTCAATGCATATACGTATGCAATCAGATTTTAGTGTTCATTAAATTGATTTTAAAATACTGAAACTCACATCTTGTACATTACAATGTACGAAGTGAAGATGAAAAATAGCAGTAAATAAATATGTGTATATATATATATATATATATATATATATATATATATATATATATATATATATATATATATATATATATATACAGGGTGTCCCAAAACGACCGCATAAACGCTGCACAGCTAGGTTCCTTGTTGGGTGTACATAAAAACTGCCCAAAGAAGCATTCCTGTACGATTCATAGTTTACGAGAAAAATACGAAAAACAAAGTATGACGTCACTGCCGGTGCAAGAAAAAACACTTTATTGGACATATCAACAACAATATTTGCATATCTTTCCAGACGATAATGTTTAAAACGTTCGCCGCGCATATCGCGTCATGCATACGCGCGCGCCATGGAATGACGTTAAGCCGCCGTTGAACTGGTATTTAAAAGGCTGCATCTTGCAGCTACCGGTAGTCTTCGTATGGTCTACCGAACGGTAGCCATGTACTCCGTTCGTGACTACTGCGACATGTACTTGATGTACGGCCGATGTAATGGAAATGCCTTACGAACTGCTAGGGAGTATGCCCGTCGATATCCGTCCCGCCGTCCTCCCGATGTCAACGTCATCCGTAGGCTGGACGACAGACTGCGAAATACGGGAAGCGTCTTGCCAACAGCCAATCTTCACGATACTGGGAAGACCGCGGAGCGGCCTGACGGTAGCACAGGCGGATGCAATACTGCAGCGGGTAGAAGAGACGCCCGAGGTAAGCACACGCGCATTAGCCCGTGAGATGACTTCGAGTAAAAGTACTGTGCACAGGCTTTTACGGTCTGAGAGGCTACACCCATTTCGGTACACAACCGTGCAAGGTCTGAAACCAGATGACTTTCAGAAACGCATGGCCTTCTGTGAATGGCTGTTGCAGCAACAGAACACAGATAATGGTTTCATTTCACATATCCTGTGGAGTGATGAATCATGTTTCACTCGTGATGGGGTATTCAACCATCACAACAGCCATATGTGGTCCCAGGTCAATCCGCATGCAATCCGGTCGCAGAAACATCAGGAACGTTGGTCTCTTAACGTGTGGGCAGGCATACTCGGGGATAGCCTGCTTGGACCATATCTGTTGCCTGAACGTCTCTCGGGAAGTCGTACTTGGTGTTTCTCAATGAGGTCTTAACCGAGTTCCTCGATGACATACCATTAGTGGCAATACAGGGACTTTGGTTCCAGCATGATCGGGATCCGGCGCATTTCTGTGCTCCTGTACGTGGTTGGCTGGATATGGAATACCCCGGCCGCTGGATCGGACGTGGGGGTCCGGTTCTATGGCCGCCACGTTCGCCAGATCTTACACCGTTGGATTTTTTCCTATTGGGCCATCTCAAGGAACTGGTATATCGAGACGTAGTGACAACACAAATGGACTTAGTTGCTCGTCTGCATGCTGCTTGTACTTCGGTGGACTCCGCGAAGCTGCAACGTGTGATGACAGCCATTCCACGGCGTGCTCAAATCCTGCCTCGACATGCACGGCGGACACTTTGAACATCTGCTTTTAATTGTGAATGCTGTTGATATGTTCAATAAAGTGTTTTTTCTTGCACTGGCAGTGACGTCATACTTTGTTTTTCGTATTTTTCTCGTAAACTATGGATCGTACAGGAACGCTTCTTTAGGCAGTTTTTATGTACTCCCAACGAGGAATCTAGCTGTGCAGAGTTTATGCGGTCGTTTTGGGACACCCTGTATATATATATATATATATATATATATATATATATATATATATATATATATATATATATATATATATATATATATATATATATATATATTACTAGTCTTTGAAGATGATGTCAGACTCTGTATCCATTTGGAGCTTCAAAAATTAATATCTGTCTAAATCTCGAACAAACATAAAAAAAGTCTTCTGATGTGTTGAAACTTCTTGCTCAAGAAACTATGAATGTTTGGTTCCCATAACCCCTGTGATTGAGAATATTTACTGATGGATCCCTTCTACTGGACAAACAAAATGCTGCTGCGAGATCTACTGCAATTTTTTCAATTTGGTCTGCCTGTTGGAAGGTTTCAAAAGGTTTTCGATGGCGAAGTATTTGGTAATTGTGTTGCCCTTAAACAACAAATTCAAAAATAAATTAAATCCGATAGGGTAAAATTTTAATCCTATCTGATTCTAGATCTCCTCTATAGTCTATTGATTCATTTGAAAATCCAACTTCTGCTGAAATAGCAAAATGCTAAACACTTATCTCTGACCTAGAACAGTTGGGAAAAATTGTTGTGTTGCAGTGGATCCCGGGACACTGTGGAATTCATGGAAATGACAAGTCCGACTTATTGGCGAAGAGGGGTGAAGGTGTACTCCAAATTAGAAAAGACAGAACATCGTTTTTAACATTTAAAAGCCATGTGAGGAATGCATTAACGTCAAAATTCCTCGAAGATATTTCACAACGTGTTGCTGCCAAGAACTGGAAATTCATGAAACTTGGGGTTATCCCTGATGGACCGCGGTTTGAAGCTGTGACATTCTTCCGATTGTTTACTGGTCACGACTGTCTGGTAGCACATATTTTTCGCAATGGTGTGTTTTTTCCCCTTTTTTCTCCCTTTACGGAGGTGAATTTGTTATGGATGGTTCCCACATTCTTTACTATGGAGATCTTCGCTGGTCTTGCCTATCGATGCTCTATTGGGAGGCAAGAGGCCACATGAGACAGTAACTTTGTTTTATTTGCATTTTGGATTTCTTTTTTTTGTGTGTTACTTGCCATGTCTTTGCCTGTAGAAATAAAAAAAAATGTATTTTACTTAAGGATATATATATAAACTACCTTCTTCAAAATTTGTAGTTGAAAATAGTTCTTTGTAGATTTAGGCTTTGATAAAATTAAACAAAATGTTAGACTTTTTGCAAAATATTATTAAAAAGAAGAGTTTTTCAATTTCCCATTGGCAATTTACAGTAAATTTTTGAATCCCTTTTTTACAGATAGTTTCACATAAATTGTGAATTTTATGTACAAATTAAAATATTTGTTTTATGCAATTTCATATTCCTTTATCTGTGGTTGTA
The DNA here is from genome assembly GCA_907164885.2 of Dolomedes plantarius. Taxonomy (NCBI): domain Eukaryota; kingdom Metazoa; phylum Arthropoda; class Arachnida; order Araneae; family Dolomedidae; genus Dolomedes; species Dolomedes plantarius. Next base: position 105,434,358 of record OU015491.1, read on the forward strand.
TCTCATTAATAATAGGTGTACTTGCCGATAATTTCATCCATTTGTAAGGAATTGTTTTCTTTCACAGAAAATATAATTATCACTTTAAAAATTCTATTTTGTTTTAACTAATATTTTTTTAGTTTACTCTGTACTATTAACTTACTGCCATTCTTAAATCCATAGCCAGAAATGCTTTACGGGAGAGAATATTTACATCAAAATACAGTTATTTAACTCCCTAAATTAACATTATGAGGGAAAGGTATAAGAAGGAAGTATTACGTTTTATCTTTGCTTTAAAAATTTTGTTTACCACTTTTTCAATATTGCATAAAAAATTCAATATAATCATCACTTTTTAAAATAAAATAAATAAATATTAATTAAAAGTTACATTGTGAAATATAAAAAGTTGTATGTTCCTGTTTGCATTTTCTGTAAGTTTCCAATAAGGCTTATTTATTTAATTTCAATGTGAAACAACACAGTGTGAAACTTCCAATTGAAACAACACAAATTTTGAACAATTGAATCAACACAATGCGAAACTTACAGTGTGAAACAACACAAATTTTGAACAATTCAAAAGTTCCTTGACTTAATGACAATAAAACCTGATACTTCGTTGCTTGACGATGAGCTACTGAGTAGATCGAAACATGTAGCTAGCCCCTTTAGTTGCATTGCGAAGTATAAAAAGTTGTGTATTCCTATTTGCATTTACCGCAAGTTTCCTGTAAGACTTATTTTTTTAATTCCAATGTGAAATAACATAATGTGAAACAACACAAATTTTGAACAATTTAAACAACACAATGTAAAACTCCCGGTGTGAAACAACACAAATTCTGAACATTTCATAAATTCCTTGACTTAGTGACAACTGCACCTAACGCTCCTTTGCTTGACGATACACTATTGAGTAGTTCGAAACATGTAGCCACCCTTTTTAATTACATTATGGAATATAAAATTTTGTGTTTTCCTGTTTCCATTTTCCTCAAGTTTCCTGTTTCCATTTTCCTCAAGTTTCCTGTTTCCATTTTCCTCAAGTTTCCTGGACTTTAAGATTGTAGCCCGGAGGGAAATGCAAGGGAAAATTTTCGATAACTCATCTGGGGAAGACAGGCAAATAAAGATATGTAAAGAGTGTAGCCACCCCTTTAATTACATTATGGAATATAAAATTTTGTGTTTTCCTGTTTCCATTTTCCTCAAGTTTCCTGTAAGACTTATCTTTAAAATTCCATTCATCAAATAGTTTATTCATCTGAGAACATTAAATAGCTGATGTTTATTACTCATAGTCCTTTCGATTCTTTGCTGGAGAAGTATTTATAGGATACAGTCACGCGCGCACACACACGAGCAGAAATTTGTTAACGAAGAAAAACAGCATTAAAAATCTGTATCTTGTATGCTTTCTAAACGTTTTTTTTAATGTTCAGGACATAATTAATTTGAATAACAGTTTCGCGTTGAATCCATGTGAATAGAAAATGTTTGATGCATATTTGAATATTGAATGCATTACTATTGAGATGTAAATGTCTTATTACAGTATAATGAAGCTATGCAGCTCGAATTTCAATTAGTTTTATAAAAATATTACCTTTAGCGTGAGTGCACTGCTTTTTCCCACCTAAAACCTATAACTGCTTTCTCTCGCTTTCCCTAAAGGAAGAGAATAAAAATGAGATATATTTATTTTTCTCTTTACATATCCTTATTTGCCTGTCTTCCCCAGATGAGTTATCGAAAATTTTCCCTTGCATTTCCCTCCGGGCTACAATCTTAAAGTCCATACAAGACAAAGAAAGGCGAAAAAAAAACATTCCAATCTCATATCTAAGAGAAAAATGAAGGCACCTAAACGACAAGTAAATTTGTGTTAAACCGACCATCGTTCCGCATTCAAGACGAGAATAAAATATTCTTCTAATGCAGAACTGTTTACGGCTTTCGCGCTCTTTTGTTTCTTGTTTGGGGATTATTGCTCTCGAAAATATGAACTGATTTGCATTTAGTTTCTTCTGAGAGAGAAACTGCCAGGTTTTTTTTTCTCTAGAAGAATAGCACTGTACACAGACACACGTTGCTGGATGGTAGGAGGTGCTTGCATAATTATGTTTATTGCGTGGAAAAATTTCAGGAAAAGACAAAAGAAAAAACAAACTTTTGCGAAAGAAGTAGTTGTTTGTTTTTGAGAAGAAAAATTTCAAACTTTGATTATCATGTAGTTATATATATAATTTTCAAAAATCTTATACACTATATTCCAAATTTAATTACTTGTAGATAAACTAACTTAAACCACATCAGTTTTTGTTAACTGTATGTGACTGATACATGCCAGTACATATCTATTATCTATCCATACATGATTAAACCAGATCAGTTTTTGTTAACTGTATGTGACTGATACATGCCGGTACATATCCCTTATCTATCCATACATGATTAAACCAGATCAGTTTTTGTTAACTGTATGTGACTGATACCTGTCGGTATATATTACTTATCTATCCATACATGATTAAAGCAGATCAGTTTTTGTTGACTATATGTGACTGATACATGCCGGTACATATCACTTATCTATCCATACATGATTAAAACAGATCAGTTTTTGTTAACTGTATGCGGCTGATACATACCGGTACATATCACTTATCTATCAATACATGATTAAAACAGATCAGTTTTTGTTAACTGTATGTGACTGATACCTACCGGTATATATCGCTTATCTATCCATACATGATTAAAGCATATCAGTTTTTGTTAACTGTATGCGACTGACACATACCTGTAGGTATCACTTATATACCCATACATGATTAAACAATCTATAATTGAACACAACAAAAACAGGGTACAATAGTAATATGTTTGTAAGAACAAGAGAAGCTATTATGTTAATGTAAATAGATAAAATAAATTTCGTCCGAATCAAGGCAGGGGTAAATTTTTCTTTTTTTTTAAAAAAATGCGACAGGCAGTTTGCCCTGATGACAGTCCCTCATCCACATTATGGCTTTGCTGGAATTTATGGTTTTTCTGGCATCTTTATTATGGTTGATCTATGTAGGTGAACGAACACTAATCCCTAATAGAGGACCTCACAGGAACCTCCATGCCTAAACAGTGATGAGATCCCGAGCCACACTGGGTAGAACAGGGGTGTCAAACTCGCTTCCCGCGATGAACATTTTTGCGGCCCAGCCAATATATTGGCACAGAATAATATATAATAAAATAACCGACGCAGAATTATAATAAGATAGGAAGAATTCGCAAAATGTTTTTTTATTGATACTCTTTTTTTGCTATTATTAAACAAAATGCATATATTTATGTTCAATATACTGTAATTAGGTAAATAAACCTACTTTTCTACTAATATTGATTTTTTTTTTTGCGGCCCACCTATAGTTAAACCTTGTTTGTTTTGCCCAAGGTAGCTTTTGAGTTTGTCACCCCTGGGGTAGAAGCTCTCAACGCTAATCATTGAATGCTATTTGTGCAACCAGGACTAATTAAATTACAGGTATTTCCAATGGCTGTAGCTTGGATTTGCTACTATTTGGAGAATTTTTTTAAACAAGAGTACAATTAAAAAATGTTAAAAATCGAACATCCTTAAAACAAAAACCAATTCAAAGGCTTACAGATTTTTGAAGAAATCGCACCCCTTTAAATTTTCTAGAACGGAAGATAATTGGAACCACAGTCATTTTTAATCTTATTCCATAATGAATTCAAATGGTTTAAAGAAATAAAAATTTATTTCGACTTTTATAACCATTATTTATCTGCTGAAGGAATATTTTATTTACTGAAATGCAATTTTATTTTCATAAAAAATATGTTTCTTAGAGCTTGCAGCTAAAGATGTCTTCAAAAGATATTTATCTCTGAGCTCCGACAATTTATTTCTCAAAAGAGTAAAGGGTATTTAATTTTGAAATCTCGAATTTGACTTACACTGATAGATGAAATATTTAATTATATAATATCAAAACAAAACGTTATATCGATGTTCTGTCAAAATTAGCTTGAACTAGCATCGTGCTCTCCAACCGTAGCATTAACCTATGTCGTGAGCATTCAACCTTAGTGACGTTACTAATTTAGAATATTTATAGGCAAGAGAAGAAGCACATCACATACCGCTGCTCTTATCATTTGTCAGAAAGGCAGTTACGTTACTGCTCGGTAGAGAAGAGCTGCGGCCAGCCACGTTTCATCGCAGCAGTAGAACTTCCTAGCACTGGCCTAACGCATTTGATTTACCTCAATGATCTCTGGTAGAAAAGTGAATTCCAATGGATTTTTTCAGTTCTTTATTTTTTTTTATTGAACTGCTTGATTTGTTTTTCTTTATTTGGATTAATTTATTTTTGTTATCGCATTAATAAATGGTTTGCAATTTCATTTCCTTTTGTGGGATCAGATCAAACTCATCAGAACCTATGATTTTTTTCATAGTTGGGTTACGGTTGGTCTACTATAGAAGAGTTTCCCAAACTATGTTCCGCGGAACTATGGGGTTCCGACAAAAAATTCAGGATTTCCGCAAGACAGTCCAACAGTCTATTTACCTTCGTAATTTTGTTTTTATAATCACTATTATTTGTTTTAATAAAGAATTTTTTAATGTTTTTTGTTTAATTCAGTATAATTTGAGTATTAAAACAATATTCGTTTCATTCTGTATCACAAATTTAGAGGAGGAAGAGGTCTATCAATAAAAAAAAAATTAGAGGGTTCCGTGAACTTTGAAGAGTTTTCTGAGGGTTCCGCGATCAAAAGAGTTTGGTCTAGAATAGGAGAAATTCCCAAAGTGTGTTCCAGTAAACCCTAGGGTTCCTCCAAAAAATTTAGGTGTTCCACGAAACAGTTTGACAGTCTATTTACTCTTCTATTTTGGCTTATGTAATCCCTATTTTTTGTCTTAATGAAGAATTTTTCAACGATATTTTGTTTAATTCAATAAAATTTGAGAATTAAAACAATATTTGTTTCCTTAAATATCACATTAAATTTAGAGGAGGAAAGGGGCTAGTGATAAAAAATATGTAGAGGATTGCATGAACTTTGAAAAATGTTCTGAAGGTTCCGCGATCAAAAATGTTTGGGAAACACTGTAGTAAAGTATCGCTGAAATAAGTTATAACAGAGCTTAAAAAATTTTTGCTTAATCGAGCTAGAGGTTATAGATTTTTTTTTCTTTTAAAAGTTTCAATTCCATGCAGTATTCCATGCAGTATTTCAATTCCAAGTAGTTTCAATTTCATGCCATTTGGCTAATCTTTAGGCTAACATTGATGTTTAGTGACCATCAGAAGATAAAATAATACATTTTTGGTCCTTAAAATAAAAGTTCAGTTTGCAGGTTACGAAATTTGGGGAGAAATCCCATCAAAACTGAATGTGAGAAAAAAAATACTTGTAAAAATAATTGTAAAATGGAACTGCAACTTTTTAAAATTATATTTAGTACGTATCTTTTTATTTATAACACATCGAAAGATAGGTTCTTTTTAATTTTTGTTGTTGTTATAATTGTGGCAAAGAAAAAAATAGAAATTGGGTCTGGCTAAAGTATTTCATTTTCGGAAAAAACGGTTGTAACTCGGCAAATGCGACTCAAACTCTATGGAAAAGAAATGGAAATGGTAAATCATGCCAAAAATTGTCTTCAAGAATACTCTTAACTGAACTGAGTACAAAAACTAACCCTTAAAATAATGAAGAATTATTAATTCTGTTACTTGAAATATGAATACCATGAATGGATTGAAATACTAAACTATTTAAAATTAAACCGTCATTTCGAGGCAGTATTAAAATAAACTTGTGATTACTCATGATGCATTTTCTATTATGTCAGTACGGAAACTTAAATCACTAATAGCAGTGCAAAACACCTAAGTTCATCATCCTCAGTGTTCTAATAATATTCTTAGGATTATAATTACAACACGTTTCTGCAGTACAGATTTCTGCAGTGAGAAATTCTGTTGGATGATGAATTGGGGAAGTCACTTGTAATTTAAATGAACTTTTCTACGCTGTGGACAACGAACAGAAAATCTCATTCCATAATCCCCTGTGATGTTCATGAAATAGTTTAAAGTAATCGCTTTTCGTTTAATTTAACCTGGTATATTGAAATTTTTTTTGTATATTTACAAGATTGATATTCTTTTATATATGTCATAAACACAAAACGTAGATAAGTCATAAAAAATTAACATTATGTGTGCTTGGGTAGTATTACTGAAATGTGCCTTGTCAGTTTCCACAAGAAATTTCTCAATGTTATATAAGATAAGTTGGAAATAACTCGCTACAGGATTGACAGTTACAGTTACTACATTTAAACTACACTGGTGAAATAAATTAAGAGAATTTGCATATTTTATCGAATTTCATGAAAAGAACTGAACTGAATGTAAAACCACTGCTTCTAGATAAAAATGCAAATCTTGTACGTCAAATACGTAAGCGTACACGTGTGTATAGGCGAAGCCAGTAGAGAAACAGGCTTTATAAGCTCGTGTAAGTTAAGACGCATTTAGTTCGCTAGCACACCTCGGCGAATTTCTTGGTGTTATTTTACAGCAATCGGTTAATTTCGAATTTTAACAGTAAAAATGAGTAACCACCAACGTTTATATGAGGGAATGGGGTGGCGAATTGTGGGGAGGCTAGAAACAGACCAATCAAGTCCAAATTTGTAGAGAGTTCAATTTAACGCCTAGCGTCGCGTGTAACTTATGGAAACAGTTCCAGGATACCGTATCCACCGTGAGAAAGCCTGGGTAAGGTCGTCCAAGAGCCACGACGGCCAGAGAAGATCTCCATTTGTCGATTATAGCTAGGCGTAACAGGAGTGCTACAGCTTCTCAGCTCTCTCGTGACATGTATGCAGCCACAGGAACCCGTGTATCAATGGTGACTGTTTCCAAAAGACTTCATGAGAGAGGGTTGTTTGCAAGAAGACCTGCTGTTTGCATCCCGCTCACTTCTACGAACAGGAGAATCCGTTTATCATGGTGCAGAGAGCATAGGAGTATGAATCAATGGGCGACCGTTCTCTTCACTGATGAGTCCCAGTTCAGCCGAAACACCGATTCTCGCCGTACGTTCATATGGAGAGAACCAGGGACCCGCTAGCTACCCTCCAATGTCCGCGAAATCGACCATTATGGCGGAGGAGGTTTAATTGTCTGGGCAGGCATCATGTTGGATGGCAGCACACCTCTCCATGTCTTTGAAAGAGGCACTGTGACTGGTGTGAGGTATAGGGATGAGGTATTTGAGCCCTATGTTCGCCTTTTCAGGGGTGCGGTTGGCCCTGAGTTCATTTTAATGGACGATAAAGCGAGGCCACATAGAGCTCTTCTGGTCGACGAATTTCGAAAGACTGAGGATATTCGCCGGATGGATTGGCCAGCCAGATCTCCAGAAATTAATCCTATAGAGCAAGTCTGGGACGCTCTGAGGAGTGCAATTGCAACTTGCAACCCCCCTGCGAGAACCATCCAGGGAATGAAAACAGCGTTGCTGAAAGAGTGGGACGAACTGCTACAGGAAATGATAAACTGCCTTATTTCAAGTATGAAATCACGCTGCGAGACCTGTATATCTGTAAGAGGGGACCATACCCCCTATTAACCCATCTATTAACCAATTTTTTTGTTTATTCTGCAACCGCTGTTTCATACCTTCCGACTCCAACGAATGTTACGCACGATCATGAGTGTGTATTACAATTATTGAATGGTTATTTGTTTTGTATTGTATCAATGTATGTACATATCAAATTTCATTAAAATCGGTACAGTAGTTCTAAAGATAATCGACTAAGTCTGCAAATTCTCTTAATTTCTTACACCAGTGTATTAAGCACTTTTTGTTGCGAGATGTTGTTGCAAAAATCAGAATGAATGTTAAATTTGTTCACGTTAGTAGATCAATTTTTGTATTCGTATGTATTCATCTCAATGTCTCTGAAAAAAATACATTCTTGTGGCTACTTTTTGTGCGCGATATCCAGTCCTTGAATTGAAAATGAACTCTATATTCTGAAAAATGTTTAGTTCGAGCAAATACATTATTGTCTTGACTCAGTTTGATCTAATGTCAGTAACAGAAACTCTTGTAGTATGAGTCAGACAGACGCTCGAAATAATTCATTCTGCTCAACCAGTGTGGATATTTAACCCATTAACTGCCAAAACTATAAGGGGTGAATTTTTTTTAATACAAATAATATTGGCTATTCATTTGAACATATACAACATTAATTTATGGGTAGAATAACAAAACTGGTCTTAACTTTCGAAAAATCGAGTGTTGCGTTAGCGCAACGTCAGCGGAATAAGAGTATTGACATTAAGTGAGTTCAACTGAACTTCTGCAGGGTTTTCTTTGATTTGAGCACTGGGAATTTTTTTAAACTTTGTTACACTTTAGAAAGATAATGATCACTTTACAGGTAATTTATTTATTATAAAGATTTAACTTAATTTTCCTTTACAAAATTACTTATTATATCCAGAAAACAGTTTCTATCACGAAAAGCTTCACTACAATCACGATGTAGAGTAACGTGACAAACTTTGCATGGATAAATTGTCTGGCTATGGCATTGTTTACTACGCAGTCTTCTGCTGTCTTCGGACTTGACAATAAAATGTCCACGTTCTCCACGTAATGGCTTTTGCATGCTGAATGTCCTTATCAAGAGATCAGTAAATTTCTTCCTGAGGAAAAGAATAATTTCCCGTCGGCAACAATATTCCAATGAACCGTCTCATGTAGGTTTCATATGCTAAAAAATTGGGGTGATTCTTTTGTTGGGCACATGAGTTTGTCTATTCGACGAGAAGGAAATAAACCTCTGAGCCAAAGAGAAGATCAAAAATCTCTGGACTAGTTTTATCTTGTATTATACTTTTCATAGTTCCGATTTGATCTTTTTCTTCATTTTTCGGCTGAGACATATTCAATGGTTCGTTCTTTATCCATTTCAAATCTTCAGTTTTTTTTTTTTAAATTTTTTCGAAACACTTGTACTGCTTTTAGGAGGCAAAAACTTCTTTTTTACTCACACTTCAATTTCGACAGCAGTATCGCATGGTAAATTATCATTGTCACTATTCAAAATATTATAATTTCCTTCTTCTTCATCACTAGCCTCTGCTGTCTCTGGTAGAATAACAACAATATCAGTTTCCTTCTCGTCATCATTATCTGAATCTTCGTCGAAAATTCTTTGAAGAACTCCTTTAAACGTAAAGTATCTAGTTTTAGGCATTTCTATAACCACAGAACGGGGGAAAGTTCCACGGAGTAAAACGTCACATGTGAATAAGGAAACTACCCTTATCCCGCTGACGTTGCGCCAACGCAACACCTGTTTTTTCTTCCTCCCCTAACCAAACAAAATCAACCGATTGATGGAATGTTCTGATAAACTTTGACCTTAGCTAAAAATAGATCACCCCTAAAGCTCACGTTTGTCTCCCTATATTTCTTCTGTGAAAAAGACCAGGAGAAAGTTCTCGTTCAAAAATGCTTAACTAACTGTCTAAGCTTGGAACTCGTTAATTAATTAAGAGGAGTGATCACTTTTACGTACCTTTAAAAGTAACATTTTTATACCTATGTTCGATTGTATGCACTACTCAGGATTTTTGCTTGATTTACATGAAATTTTTTGAGTAACTGCCTATAATACTATTTATTATATATGCAATATTTCAAGGTGATTAAAAAATTATTTTATGTATAAAAAGTGAATAATTTTTTAAAAATCGAACATTTTGCAGTCACCTACTGTGCGCATTCTGTCAAAATAAATTATTAAGGTGCAATAATAATTGTTTACTATATGTTATTATAATACCTCAGGCAACAATGTCCACCAAAATTATTATAAAGTACATTAAAAAATTTAGTACGTGCTTTTTTTAATAAGAAATTTCAAAAATGACTGAGTTAAAGCTTTTAAAATATTCTTAAAAAAAAATTAAAATATATTAAGGTTAAAAAATGTTGGTGTATTTTGTTGCCTGGAGTATTGTAATCATATACAGTAAACAATTATTACTGTACCTTAATAATTTATTTTGACAGAATGCGCACAGTAGTTGACTGCAAAATGTTCGATTTAAGAAAAATTATTCACTTTTTATGCATAAAAAATTATTATATATTTTTTTAATTACCTTGAAATATTACATATATAATAAATAGGCAGTTACTCAAAAAATTTCATTTAAATCAAGCAAAAATCCTGAGTAGTACATACAATCAAACATAGGTGTAAATATGATACTTTTAAAGGTACGTAAAAGTGACCACTCCCCTTAAAAGAACAGTTGAAGGCAAATATTTTTCAATTCGATTATTAACCCTACTCAAAAACTACTGTTAATATAAAATTCATTTCATAGCTAAATTTTTATATTCATTTATTTTGACCGTTGCGTCAACGCAACACCAGCGGTTAATGGGTCACTGCATGCAGATTTGTTGATATACAGGGTCATATAAAAAGGTTGGACACATTTCATATAATCATATTTAATGAAATAATTACAATATAAACAATTATTTCGTTGTAATGTACAGAATTTAATAGAATTTTACCTTAATAAGTTTCAATATGAGCACCGTTGGTTTCTATGCACAAATCAAGTCGATAATCAATATCTATCCAGGGGTTACGGAGCATGTCCGGCGTCACTGTGGCAATTGAATCGACAATTCTCTTCCGTAAATGTGACAAGTCCCGTACCTTTACACTGTAAACAATGTTCTTGACTTAACCCCAGATTTGTCCTCCGCTAACCACAACACACATTGAGCTTTCTCCTGAATGTTCGACATTGCACTGAGTGAAAGCCGAACGAAGACCTCTTCCACCTTGCATCGCTTCTGAGCAACGTTCCAGGTCACAGTTACGTACCAGTTACATTTAGAAATCTTCGACACTTGCCAAGTTGTTTGAAAAAAATATTATCGCGTTTGCTCAATTTCTTTTAGAATTATGAGCTTTCGAAATGTGTCTAACCTTTTTCGATGATCCTGTATATTAAATTGATGCATATTGTATCGAAAAACCCTATTCAGGTCAAAGATGTACCAATAATATGTCGATTGTTTGTAATGATATATATTATTTGAAAATGTTTACATGTAATATATGAAGTGTCTAATGGATACAACTATACCTATTATTGGTACATTTCTCAACACTGTAAGCAGAAATGTTAAAACTACAGGAATATTTGCATTTTTGCAATAACTATGAATAAATTCTTTCTCTTCAAAACAGCCACTTTTCACTTCTTGAAATAAAACTGTTGTAAATAAACGTGCTCGTGTTCTCTTTTTTCCTATTCTTCTGTTTGTCAGCGTCTCTTTTCACATGCTATATAATCAAATATTTTCCCTGCAGTTTCCTTAGGCTATAATCTAAAAATCTAAAGCGAAACAGAAAGAAAAAAAAGAAGGAATTCAATATCATACTACTATCCGGGAAAGAAATCAAGGCACTTTAGCTATGAAGAGTAGGAGATTCAAACAACCATAGTTGCCAACTAGAAGCGTATTTCATCTAACTCATAACTGTTTACGGAATGTGTTTTGTTTTGCTTCTGTTTTAAAACACATTCCATTCAAAACCTGAAACGCTGTTGCTTTAATTTTTTTTTCTATGGGACAGAAAACATTTAAGTTATTTCCAATTTTGAAACAAGGGAATGTAAATATACGTGAATGAAAAAATGTGTGCATGTATACTAGAAGTCAACATATAAAGGTGTATTGTGAAGTAAAATTCGAAAGAATTTTGCCAGTGCGAGAAAAGCTATTCAAATTGCGTTCGTAAATAAAATAAACTTTGCTCAATACAACCATATGAAAAGACATAACTTTTATATATTTTTTCTAACCAAAGGATTTAGAGATGTAGTCATTTCTATGAACTTCGTTGAATGGTATCTGAATTTTTTAAAATTATTTTTGTATTTTCTCACATAATTTATGCATGATTTTAGTCATTATATGCAGCGTTATAGCAAGACTTGCTATAACGCTGCTAAATTAGGGATGTGCAGGAATGTCCGATGCTAAATCAGGGATACTCAATGTTAGACCGCAAGGTTGTTGAACCGCACTAGGGTTGCCAAGCATTGCCTTGGCGGTCGCCGTGTAGGCGTTACCTTAGACCAGGGGTGGCCAACCCGCGGCACTCGTGCCACAGTGTGGCACGGTGGCGTTTTTACAGTGGCACGTGGAGACTTAACAAAATTAAAAATTGAAAAATTAAGAAATTTGAAAAAATAATAATTTGTCAAAATCTGTAAAAAACCTTCCTATACGCTACTGAAAATCACAGCGCAGGAATATATGCACCTTTTACCCTATAACAGCTACCCTATATCAGAGCACCTTTTTATATTTTTTGTGTGTTGGAAAAGTTGGAAGTGGCACACATAATATTTTTTTTCTTCCGATAGTGGCACTCTTCCCAAAAAGGTTGGCCACCCCTGCCTTAGACAGTCAGCACTTGTCTGCTCCGTTATATAGTTAATCGAGATACGAGCTCTGCAAAACTCGGTTGCTCTCATATTCTAACATTTCTACTATGTTCTCATGGGTTTTTTAATAATTTTCACATGCGTCCCACTAAGCTTTCATGTGCGACCCTAAACACTCACACTCATGGCAGGTTCTTTTAGTAATAACCTGCCATGTATAAGGCAGGTTCTTTTGTAATCATACTTTTTGAAAAATACTACTTGAAAATACCAAACCGTACAAAATTGTGCCAACTGCTGCTCACGTTTTTCGCATCAACGTATCTTTGTGAACTTTCCAGTTCCAAACAGAAATATGAGAAGAACGTAAACGGAAATTGGCTTACCTTTATGACGTATGGGGAGTAGCATGTAGCAAGTATAAAACTGATTTGTCTAAAATAATCAAAAGTTTGTCTCAACATTAAAAATCGCACTCATTTTTAAATAAACGTTTGAATACATTTAAGTTTTGGTTTGGTTTGGAGCACTATGGTAAACTTTTTGCTACACGATGGCTAATTATATCAGGACCAAGCCGATCAGTTTAAAGTCGATTCCGACCGGCTACACACAATGGGACTCGAACCCACAGAATCTGAACCGAATGCAAGCCCCCTAGCCATTAGGCCATCACCTGGGCATTTAGGTTTTGAGTTTTATTAGAAACCATAAGAAAATGGGACTAATTGCACTTCCTGGGCCAAGCCCTCTAGTGCAGGATTTCAGGATAATAAGCAGCGGGGAACCATGATTTGTCAGAAAGTAATGAGAAAGGTGAAATGTGATTGGTGCGCTCAGGATCTGTGAGTTCAAAGTAGGCAAAGTGAGAGAAAGCAACTCGCATGGACAGTAGTTTAGAGGGAATACGATCAATGATTGAGTTTTATTTTTTACATTGTTATATTATGAGGCATACTATGTTTCGGCCCGTGTGACGTAGAAAACTTATGTATGCGGCCCGAAAGAAAAAAAGGTTGAGTATGGCTGTGTTTAATGAAAGTAAGAAAAATTTCCTCTGTCCATATACTTTAAGGCGACAATGGACTCATCAGCTCTAAATTTTAAAAAAAGTATGTTGATCCGATCATTATTAACCGAGTTATAAGTATTTTTTTCAAACGTAAACAATAGAAATGTTAGTCAAATTGAAACTTTAAATGCCATTTTCTCAAAACAAGTTTTCATGTCGTTTCGGTAAGTTCAAAATGTTCCATGTATCACAATTTTTCTTCAATTTTCATAAACTTTCATAAAATGATTATTTATATATGTTAGAATAAAACTTAGTAATAAATTCATTATACTATTTTAAAACAACTTAAAATTTTTACAGTAAAAAAATTTTTTTGGATAAAATTTTGCATAAAATGACCTATTTTTATCGATTTCTTTTCTAGTTTTTATAAATATGACTGTAAATCAAATATTGCTACTAACTTTTATTATAACTATAAAAAGCTAGCTTAAGAGAGAAAATTAGATATCTGAGACAAAAATTAATGCGCATGGAGCATTTTTAAATAGAGTATTTGACTAACTGTTTTTAATTAATATCTTAATTAATTACATTCTGATTATTTTTTTGAAATTTAGAATTTCCATCTCTAAACAACACTGTATAAGTATACAAAATTTCATAGCAAAAGGTTAATAAATAAAAAAAAAGTTTTTCATGGTCCATTGTCGCCTTAATTACTATTTCCTTTGTCTATATGTTCTTTTCTTGCAGCTGTCGTCACGTCCTATGAAGTTTCCAATTTGTCCGTCATAATATATGTTGAAAAAGATTCTTCAGCATTTCCAGTTCAACAAAATTAACCAATTATATCACACATATTTAATTTTGAAGTACTTTTTATAGTAAACTCAGTAACATTCACAGTATAAATAGACTATTGTCTAAAAATATCAAAGTAGTTGATAATGTTTCTTTAAAATGAATTTGAAAATATAAACATGTTGGCGCCAAAGAACTGTTACATGTAAACTATTACAAGTTTAGCTTACATATAGAATATCGCGTTAATGGTACACATTTATTTTGGACATAAAAACAGAATATACTTTAAAAAAAAATTTGCCTCTTATAATTCTAATAGGGAAAAAGGACACTTATTTCGGAAAATCAGGGCAGATATATATACTAATTAACTATCACAGCGAGAGAACTTTTGAAATTTAATAAAGGTATTACAGTGAAAGGGATTTCTGGAAACACGAAAACATTTCACAAGACCAATAGGAATATGATAAAAAATTAAAAGGTATGGGAAAGTAGGATTAACCACTAGGGAAATATGCTTAAAACCTTTAAGTATCGCTTTTAATTTTATTCCTTTCCAGAAAGTTATAATATTCATTGAAATTAATATTTTTTCACCAACACTAAAATTAAATTGCAAAAAGAAGAGCCAAATAATCATATCAGTCGTCATCAAGTAAAATATCTGACAGCCATCTATCCGCGAAAAACAAAGGGTAACCAGTAATTCTACAGTTATTTGAAATTTTCCTCGCGTGAAAGATTTTTTATATTAAGAAAGGAAAGAAGGCAATTAACCTTAATTTGGGACAATATGAATTTTTTTTAGCTTTCTTCTGGTGCGGGAGCTGTATAAGTAATAGATTACATAATTTGCACTGTAAATGAAACATTATACACTCTATAACAACAACGAAAAAAAATAGACGTTCCAAAAATGATTTGTCCGATTGGGACAAAAATTGGTGGATGTGAAAAAGAGGCACAATAATAATAATAATAATAATATATATTATAAAAAAAAAAGACTAAAATTTCAGAACAATTTAATGGTTTAATCCTATCTGCGAGGCATTCTTATAGTCAACGTAAGATATCCGCAGTCGAAATGCAACACAAATTTTGGACATCAGATCGAAAATCGCTCCTTATATAGTACACCTCTTGGATGTATAGTTCTCATGCTCTGGAGCTCACCAAATTTCAATCATTTGCCTGTTCGGTCGGAACATCTTTGCATACGAAATTTCATTACAATCGAACAACTCCTTGGTGCATCGATTTTTTTTGTTATAGCGTGAAGTTCTGTGAACCAGAACCGAAAGCAGAACGAACTGGTGATGTTTAATTACAAGTCAATCAGGATAGAAAGTCATGTGGACAACAGGCGAATTTCATAAATTGTGCCCTTTTGAGCTTATTTAGCGACATTTATATTTGTTTATTGTACTATGATCTTTTGTTTTTGGGCTTCGTCTTTCTGTTGGCTTGTCGTTTGTTACTAATTGAGAACTCACTTTAGGAGTGGCTATGAATGAACGGGGAAAAAAGATAATTTCAGAAGATCCTTTCCATTTTCGAGAGAAAACAGGTTATATTCACTTTAGTTAAGACCTCAAAGTCGGATATTTAACGACTGAAAGATCGACAGTTATTTTTATGGAGATTTTCGGTGGTGTTGCAAGAGGACATTAATTTATCAAATTCCTTAGATTGCATTTTCAATTCAAAGAAAAAATTGATAAGGAATTTCCAGCTATTTATCAGTCTACTCGTCCTCTTCTCGAAAAGAAAAAGGTTTTTTATTTTGGTCCCACAAGAAATGGAAAAGAAACAAAATAGAAAATTTTATCCTTTTTTCCCTCATATATAAAGTCAATTTATTTGTTTCTCTCTTCAAGAGGGGATTAGAGAAATTCGCTCGTCTTTAAGTGGCAATGCCAAAGTTAAGTAAACAATTTCGGGTACGGTAAAAAATTCCAACCTCACGGCAAGGTGGGAAACTGAAACATTTCTGTCACAAATAAACGGATTGAATTGAAAGTATATGTTTTAGGGGTCATACATTATAGGGTCCAAAGAAAATGCAATTTTCCAAGTATGCAAAGAAGAATTTATGCGAATTTCTTTTTTTTTCTTCTTAAGCTACATTTCTTTGAGACCAATGAAATGCTTTGCATTTTGCTTTCTAAATAAGACCAAATTTTGCTTACTTGGTTTTTCCATCAAGAGGCTTTATAAATCGAAAAATTTCAAACTCTTTAAAGTGGGAGAGCACGGATTCTCTTTTAAAGCAAGGTAAAGTTCCTCGACAAATTAAATAAATATTTTTAACGAACAAAAATTTGGAATGTCACAGATTAGAAATATTTTTTTATGTTTACCCAGTCAAGTAATTAGGCATTTTGAATATATAGGAATTAAATTATAGTGATTATTACTGTCACAAACTTTTCAAATATTTTTATACTTTCTTGAAAAACAACTTAGCTAGTTTGAAAAAGGAACCCAGAATCTGCTACTCACTGTATAGATATGTTGACCATTGCTTCACTGAGCCATGTCATAACTTTTTAGAACTAATTCTGCTTCAGTGACTGAAGGATATATACGTGACGATCATACACGCATACTTTCTTATCTGAAATAATAAATATTTCTTCTTTCTTATCTTATCAATTATGTCATGTCTCTAAGAGGTATGGGATTTCTACTTTTGCATTAACCTTCCGAATCAATCTCATGAATTGACTTAACATATATTAACGTCCAGTCGATACGTAGAATGCATAATTTGATCCATAATATCTTGATTTTCATTGATATGGAATAGCCATTTTGAAATATTTGAAGTCGTTTAGGAGGCATGATATTTAAACTTGTTTCCTTTTATCATAACGATTCTGACATAACGTATTTTAAGAGACAGTGTCTCATTAAACTTCTTTTTATATTTCTAATGCTGTTTTAGATAATTTCGTTATGGGATTGAAAATACTGCTGTATTGTACCACGAACAAAAACTAAATATGACTGATTGTTTTTGTAAAATTTATAAGGTACAGTAGTATCTAATTGTAAATGATACACATCAGTTGAACTAATCCTAATTAAGTACATAGTGTACTGATTCAGCTATACTATCATATATACTGGAAAATAATTTCGTTCTGTATTTGTCCCGAAGTCTGAGTAATTCGTTCCAGACTGAGCCATTTATAAAATTTCCCCGAGTTACCACCTACACATAAGACAGCTACAAAATACGCAATGGTAAGATATTGATGAAATCGTACTTTGATTTCAAACTGGTCACAGGTCTTACTGTTTGTTGACCCCCTCGAAAACATGAACTAATGATTTGTATTTTTTAGTTCTTGCATAGTTTAAATACAAATAAAAACCACAGTAATATGCTTTTCCCATATTTATTTCCATAATTACGTGTACATAGCACATCACCTATAGACTTCCCCGTTGATTTTATGGATAAAGATGTTATAAATATATCTGATCTGTGCCTGATTAAGAAAACCGTTTTAATATGTTTTCTTTGACGGGAAAGAAATTTTCCCCTCGTTAAACAATATATGTGAAAGACAAGTTGACTAAGAAACGCCTCTTATTTTACCTCTATTTTTGTCTACGGTATGTTCTAACTACATAAAACAAATATTAATAATATACTAGGGAATAGTTAGAGACAAAAAGTGTCGATTATCATGTATAGAGAAAAAGGAGATGTGAGGAACAAATAAGACTGGGGTACGCTTGAATGCATCTTTACATGTCACTAATATATATTGTTTTTCTAATGGAGAACTATGTTCTCAGTTTGTGCTCGCATTGATTTATGTTTGAGGAATATTGTTTTGGAAACTGTAAAATATTTTTATACTTTTCTCTAACCATCGATGGAGTAGACGTAATCTCCTTTCTTTCTTTGTGTTAAAATTACATAACAAAGTAAGAACTTTATATTAGAGAAATGCAAGTGTATAAGTGCATTTAGATGAAAAATCTTTAGCGTTGTAAAAGAAGGATTTTTTCACATCACTTTATGCACTTAAAAAGGCGGGACGGGGACGGAAATTAAGATAGTCAACCATATAGTCAACCATATGGTCACCATATAGTCAACCAACTTATTTGTTGTTGTTGTTGCTACGTCCCCTGGACTAGAAAATGCTGGACCAGGTCCATGAGGCTCTGTCATGCGAGCAAAAGGGAGACCGCAGAATCCCGATCTTCTGTAAGCACTATGCTGATCCCCGTCCGTTTGGATACCCAAACTCGAAGCACATACTTTTTGTTTGAACATTCCGAAGACGAGCCAGCACAGACTGTATTGGTCTAGAACAGCCATACTCAACCTTTTTATGTCTTGGGCCGCATTCACATAATTTCCAAATTGAAAGGGCCGCAACGTTATAGTGATATGACGAAATAAAATCCTTATAGGGAAGACCATTATTGGTTGAACTCCATTTGATTAAAGATAAGGATGCCCACCACCTGATAAATCAACAAATACTTTCTAAAATTAAAAGAGAATAACAGTACTTATTACTTATCATCGTACCAGTCAATACTAGCTAAAATATTAACAACAGCGTACTTCCCAATATGATTTTTCATCATATTTGTGCACTTCAAAATACATTATTAAAAAAAAAAACTCAAATTTAAACTTTCTTCCAATTGTTTATTTAAAAATTAGTGTGATTTTTTACATGTTTTTATTAATTCGTTTTCTTGTTTGTTTGTGTTTGTCCCGTTCAAACCTTGCAATCGAATTTTAACTTACTTCCCGACTAGGTGAACTAGACATCTGAAACTTTTAGAATTGCTCAGACCACGATGACAATGCATTCTTTTGATACTTTTAGCCATCTTTAAGCAGCTTTGAATTCATTTTCAGTTAATTTTGTTTTGTAGACTGGTGCAGCCATCTATCGCTGGGACTGGAACGAAAAGTTAAACGAAAGTTAACTTCCAATTCATTTTTTTCAAGTTGATGGGATAATTCATCAAAAATTTTTTTTAAAAACTATTTATTAATAAATAGAATTGTCAAGTTTATATGATTCAACAGAAAATTTAAAAAAATGGTGTATAAAAAGTTCTTTTTATCTTGTAATTATTGATACTAATGACATTTTTTTACTATATCAAACAAATCGGGTTTCTAATTGCTACATGCTAGCCTCAATACGTCATCAAGGTGAAAATCAGTAAGTCGATTCCTGCATACGTTTTTCGCATATTTCATTTTAGAATAGGATGATTCACAAAGATAGGTTGATGCGAATAAGGTGAGCAACAGAAAGGCACAATTTTGTACAGTTTTCTATTTTTCAGAGACTAATTTCCACAAATCTATGTACAAGTTTTCCTCTCTCTTTTCTTTAAAATTAGCTTTCAGATTAGTATCATTCTTAAGCTCATTAGTATCAATTTTAAGCTAAGTTTTTCTGTGATGTCGCATAGAAAACCTTAAAGACACCACCATCCATCATTATTAAGTTCGATGTAAATTTTGTTGTTTTGCTCCAAAAACAAAACAATTTCTTGTCTTAAAGAAAAAAATCGCACCAGAACTTTTCCTCGGCTTAGCCATCTCACTGAGGTATGTAAAAGGACGTCGCTGTAATTACTGTTTAATTCTTCTTAAATAATTTTAAATTTTATGGGGTTCAATTCTCGTGCTCGGATATAATTCACTATATTTATTACGGTCTTCATTAAGGCATCTATTTCGCAAGTAGAGATACTTGCTGCTAAGTTCTCTTGGTGTATGATACAGTGAAAGACAAGAGATTTGTTAAATTGTATTTCTTTTTCAATAGGGCAACACATCCTATTTCAGATCTGGTCATTGAAGGACATCTATCCGTGCATATACAAACTAATTTTTTTTATATCAATATGAATGTTCTCCAGGAATGTACTAATATTATCGAGATAGTCCATACCTCTGGTTTGATTTTTCGTAGGAAAAAATTTCAAAAAATCTTCATGAATAATATTTCGTTCAGTACAGAATCTAACAAAGCGCAACATTGCGATGTCACTGAAATATTGGTGCTAGAATCGAAAGCCAAACTGAAATATTTACAGTTTTTCAAGTCTTCTAAGATGCGATTAAAACGTGTGTTGCAATATCTTTAATGCGTTTAGCGCAGGTAGAGTCAGAAAGAAGCATGTTTTTGATTTGAGTTATTATTTGGTTTTTATTGCTAAATTTATCAAATAATACGTTGGAAGCACTGAGAAAGCATTCCTTCACAACCTCTGCGTCAGTAAATGGTTTCATATATTTTCCAAGTATGTAACAAATTTCATACGACGCTCTTGTCACCTATGAAACTTGCGAAATCGCCACTGATAGAATATTTTGTTCTTGTTGCAATGATTTCTTGACAAAAGTTAACTTTTCACTTCTTATCCAAGAGCCGCAAGGAAAAGTGTCATTAAATGCTTTGTGTTTCGTAGTTTAATGACGAACAATGTTTTATTTTTTAATATAACATTCTCACGACAGATCATGCATGTGACCACATGATTTTTATTTTCAACAATGAAATATTCTTCTTCCCAATTGTCTTGAAAAACACTCTTTTCATCAGACAATTTTCGTTTGCGTTTGAAGAAACTCCGACCATTATGGGTATTAAATTATAATGTAACAAGACGTTCAAAACAGAAAAAGCAGACTGATCCGTTTCGCGTAATAGGCACTGAAAGTATGTAAAAAAATAAAAATGTCACGCATAAACGTTATTACCACAGATAATATCTTATTACTTAACTTTAGACATGTCAAACATGTCATCATAGGGCGGTAGTGTTTCCGATGGAAGAACAAATTTAGATGCAAAAATCTTTTTGTTGGTCAAGAGCCAAGACCATGGAGTTTATAGTTAAGTGCTGCAGGCGTCAGTTTCAGTTAGATCTCAGCGAGCGATGATTGTTCACGTTATCACAAAACTTATAAAAATATATAAATAAACTTAGAATGCCAGTTTTTATTTATTACGTTTCTGATAATGAAAAAATAAAAATTAATGTGTTTTGGGCCACACATATTTGCTTGAAGGGCCGTATGCGGCCCGCGGGCCACAGATTGAGTACCTCTGGTCTAGAACCTCTAAAGAGAAAGGCAAGACCAGGGTGCTTGGCCGGTTGCCAATGATGTGCAGGAGGCTCTCTCCAAAGATCAAACTATTTAGAGCAGGGGGACCAACGGGATCCAGGTTAACGGGGTCCAGGTGGACCCTTTGGGTTTCGATGGAAGTTTAAAAAGGGTCTATAGTATTCCAGGGGTCTATTGGGGGTCGATGATAAATTTTTCTGTTTTAAAATTTAATTTTTTTAGGAATGTAATCATTAGATAATAATATCCGTTTTAATATGTATAAATATATATTTGTATTCGTAAGGGCCGTGGCGGCCGTGTGGTACAGCGCGCTGGTTTTCGGTGCTGAGGATTGCTCAGATCGAATCCTGGCGAAGCGCCACTAAAATGCCTCCGTTTGTGTCGTCCCTTCATAGGGGGCAGTGCTGGTCCGCCTATATGGCGCCCCCATAATAAAATGGCCAGCAAAACTGCGGTGAATTATAAGTGAATGTCTTCTCGACAAGTGCCTCCGCATTGGGAAAGATATTTGTATTCGTTATGTTAGTTATTGTGAGTATACAATGGTAAGAAATTTCAGGCGAAACATTGAAAAAATTGTATCAATGTATCAAGCACAACCACCACATTGACTGAAATCGAACTTTTGTGCACTTACAATCTATGTTTCTGAAATGTAGTTTATGTTTGTGAAATTAAAAATGGAAATAGTACAAAAATAAACCTAATGAACCACTTTTTAAAATTTTTTTCATATTCTTAGTCAAATTGTTATCTTTAATTGTTTTATGTGCAATTAATAGTATTATAACTATGTTTTATGCTGTATATTATAGATAAAAATGTGAGCGGGGGGGGGGGGGTCGATAAAGAAAATCATTCTTTTAAAAGGGGTTGATGTAGGAAAAAGGTTGGGAACCCCTGATTTAAAGCAATATATAGGCATTTACTGATTCATCATAGTTGAAATTCAGTGAAAAGTATTTCGAAATGCTTTAAAATGAAAGTAGAATTAATTGTATAAATTATATAGCGTTTATACAAGTCTTCGGTGAGAGGGCAAAATGTAGTTTTATCAAAAAAAAAAATAGTTTCCAAATTTTCCCCAAAGATCCCTTTTTTTCTTCCCTTTTGAGTAAAATATTATGAATCCTTTGTCACTATATATATTCTTCAGCGGAAACTGAAATATCTTAGAAGAGACTACTGTTGACGAATGAAAAATTTTGCTAATAACTTGATCAATACTACAACGTTCTACTCAATAAAGATAATTGGGAAGCAAATAATTGGAAAGCTCTATTTTTTTTAGCACAAAAAGATAGTTCTAAAATTTTTCACAAAGATTTATTTTTTTCTGCACTTTTGGGTAAAATATGAATCCTTTGTCACTATATATATTCTTCAGCGGAAACTGAAACATTTCAGAAGAGACTATTGTTGAAGAATGAAACATTTTGTTATTAACTTGATAAATACTACAACGTTCTACTCAATAAAGATTATTGGGAAGATCCATTTTTTTTAGCCGAGAAAAATTTAATTTTTCCCAAAGATTCCTTTTTTCTTACTTTTTGGGAAAAATATTATGAATCCTTTGTCACTATGTATTCTTCAGCGGAAACTGAAACGTCTTAGAAGAGGCTATTGTTGAAGAATGAAATATTTTGTTACTAACTTGATCAATGCTATAATGTTTTACCTAATAAAGATAATTTTTGTAATTCTTTTTTCCATTTTTTACGCTGTTATTATTTCACACTTTATATATAGGATCAAAAAAGGCTTTAAGTAATTATGCGAAACTCTAACTCCTTTTTTATTTACACTTTGAAAAGTATGGAAAATTATTGATTTATTTTACAAACGCCGGTCATTTGGTCACTAGGACATTAGACCACGGGCTCTGCAATATTTGAAAACAAGGGACACAAAATTTAAAAGTGCAGAGCACACGTCAAGATGTAATTCAGTCATAGTTTGAATCGAATGACACAAGACGCATTCGGGCGAATCAGCCAGACCAATCTGGAAAACTTGTTTATATTAATAAGCATATCATTAAAATTTATAAATTTAAGAGGAAAAAGTTTCAGCTAAGTACTATAACATCATTAGAAGAATAAGCTACGATTTAGAGAATGCTTTCTCCGTAATTCTCATTTTCGTTAAAAGGAAAAGAGCACGATGATAAATATAGAACTCCGCTCGAGCTACTTTCGTCGGAAATTAAAAGTTTCAGTGAATTGTAATGCAATATTTCAAAATTTCATTTACAAAAATATGTAAAACGATATCACTCTAAAGTTGTTAAATGAAAGCAGGGCTTATTCGATAAAATATTGTTAAGCAAATAGAGAAATAAAATAGGCTGCTTGACTATCTGGATGTTATAAAGATTTCTGATATCTACATTATAATTAAAAAGATCCTAAGCACAAAAGTTTCATTTCTATCACTTACGATCATTTTATGATGATTTTTTCTCACAAACATATTTTATATAAAGATCATAATATCGATGAAAATACATGACAAATTTGAAATTCTGTATGAAAAATCAAACTTTAAACTTAAAGTATGTTTAATACTTAATAGATTTTCTTCACCAAAAGCTCTATTTTCATATATTTCTTGGCCTTTTAGTGTTTCAAAATATTTTGCCTTATAAAAATTTTATTTATAATTTTTTATAACTTTATAGGGCAAAAAATGAATCCTACTGAGAGCAATTTTTCCTTGCGAAAAATAT
The DNA here is from genome assembly GCA_907164885.2 of Dolomedes plantarius. Lineage (NCBI taxonomy): Eukaryota > Metazoa > Arthropoda > Arachnida > Araneae > Dolomedidae > Dolomedes > Dolomedes plantarius. Next base: position 105,458,597 of record OU015491.1, read on the forward strand.
TAAAAAAAATTGTATTAGGATCCAAAAATACTCAAAACAGTTTAATGGAAATAGAATGACAAAAATGAGCAAAAATTTCATAGAGTTTCTTTGCAAGGAATTTTAGATACATCCCTTTAAGGATGGCAAGTCATGAAAAATTCTATTCCGCGATAAATTGGCTTAAAAAGCACACATGTACAGCAGGGTTCACACAAGCTTTGCAAGATAAAAATATTGTATGTGGCAACGTAAGTACCGTAGAAACATATGGTTTGCGTTATTTGATTTTAAAAGCTTCTCTGTAAGCCAAGAAAATAAAAACGGATTTTATTTTTCTTAAGAATTTTTAGTTTGGGATTCTTTTAAGGAATCATTGTTCCTGTTATTGTGTCTTTCCACCTCTGTGTTATATATCTCTGGTATCACAAAGTTGCAAGTTATAGAGAACAAGGAAAAATCATTCTTAATCATTTATTCTTTAATACGGCAAATTAAACGTTAATCGTTTAGACAAATATACCATGAAATTTAATTCTTGATTTGTAATAAAGAATGCCGTTACCCTTGAAAATATATGTCTAAAAATCTTAAGCCTTAAAAATACTTGAGTAGTCCTTTTCAGCCTTATCTTTGAACATCTTTAAAAGTTTGTTCCAGATTGCTGTTTTTAAAGCAATTGTTCCCCAGTTTCTTGTCACATTAACCTTAAAGCCCCTGTAGAAAGTCACGTATTTCCTGTTTCTCTTCAGGTATTTTAGCAAAATTAGTTGCATTAAAATCTTTTTTTATTGTTATTTCAGATTAACCATTTGGCAGCTGTCCTGGCTATTTCACTTTATTTATATTTATGTATTTTATTATGTCATTATTAAAATACTTACGCAATTCAAATAAGTACCTTCATTAGATTTCATTCCCTTGATCCAACAAAACATATATCTAAAGATGTTTATTTCAAACGTTTGAAGAATTTTACAGTTTTTTCCTGTTACAGTTCATCTTTTTGAGCCATAGGTCAGGACAGGATTGATTAGAACCTTATACAGCATCATTCTTTGTTATGTATTAATTATTTGAGATTTGTTTAGCCAAAAAAGCAGTGATTAGCTAGGAATACGATTTTTGATCTCTGGATATCTATTAATTTGATAGTTAATTTCAAACCCTAAATAGATAATTTTGTTTTATGATTTCAAATGTGTACTTAGGTGCCGGAAATTAGTTGTATTTTTCATGTGTATAGGGCATTACTCATCCATGTGTAGATGTATATTCAACATTGCTTTGCCTTGTAATTTTCTACCAGTTTTTAGTACTCTCTTTGTTAGAATCACCGAGCATGGCGTCCATTTAATAGACGATTTGGTAATGAATAAATATTACCAGGATAAGAGATGGCTGTTTTATTTGGAGTCTGGTCATCCTTTTTGCCTCAACTCACGAACCTCAACGAAATATGAACTACAAGAAGAATTATCTTCTCAAATGCAGAGTATATTTCTTTTTCAAGAGTAATTTCTCTGTAGATGTTTCCAAAGCAGCAAAAACCACACCTAGAGCAAATTCTGATTTTTGCAACTATTTTAAGTTGCCACTTTCCAAGCATAAAAAAAGTTTTATAAAATGCTTGTAACTTTTGTATTTCAAAGAGATAATTGTAGCTGAGTATATACATTAATAGTTACAGTATGCGCTTTCCTTCCCACTTATATATCTCCCCATGGTAGAAATTGAAGTAATTCATCTAGACATGTAGTCCCAGTACATATCCCTCAGTGTAAGTGTGGGTGTTTTTTACACTCACTTCTGAAAACGTATCTAAAACAATTTTTAATTTATTTTCTTACATTTCTATTTGCTTCACTTCGCTTTTCCCTAGATAAGTTATAAAAAACTTTCACTTGCAATTTCCCTTAAGGCTACAATCTCAAATATTGCTAAGACAAAAGAAAGCTACAAAATAGAAAACAGTTCCCATCTCATATAGGAGTGGGGAAAATGAAGACGCAGGAGTGACAAATAAAATTGAGGCAAAACTGAACATCTACGATATTGTGCAACAAAATACGAAAATAAAATATACTTCTCTAATGCAGAACAGTGTACGGAATTTGCCACTGTTTTATTTTTTTCCCCAGAAATATTTCTGTCGGAACTATGAAATGATTTGCATTTAGTTTTCTCCTTGGAAGGCAGTAAATGCTAAGTTGCTTTCGGCCGCAGGAACATGAATGTACCAATGACATGAAATTTGAATACTTCGAAGGGCATGTATGTCTATTCCTACTGCTTTTTGGTATTCGGGAAATAAATAAAAGAAATATATTATTGTTTTGGGGAAAGGCAGCTCTACGGGTATTTTAGTTTAAAAGCAAATTCCTCGGAAACATGCAGATCGTAGGAGTTTATTTTAGTCAAATGCTTAAAGCATTTTCAATTAAGATGAATCTATAGAGCCAGACTACGTTTTAATTACTTGTTACTGATATATACATTCATATTTTTCTTTATATTCAAAGGGATTTACTCCAAGCATCTCGAAAGTAGCACAGTTTATCACGTCAAGCATTTTTTATTTCTATCTTATTAAAAAATACTTATATCCCATTCAATCAACAGAACGTCCTAAAATTTTCTGCCATTAGAAATTTAATTTAATATTAAAATTTGTTATCTTGTTGTTAAAAGGCCTATGTTACTGCACTTTGGCGCTGCCTTAAATTATTTTTAGGAATTATCTCTAGCTTTCTATGCATGTTTTGAATAGGATATTTTATTCTCACTCATTTCCTATAAACATATTAATGCAAGATATCTATACTGAGAGAAGTTGTCCAATAACTTCTGTGAATAAGCATGAAAGCTGCACAAACTTGGCAAAAGAAACGCACAATACTCTCTGAATGGCAGAATAAGTTACATTTGAAGCATGCAAACATCTAAGACATGAAACAATACAATATCAAAAATGTTGTTAAATTACACCAACGAGAATATCATTTTGACCATTATGGTGAATGTAATATCAAAAAAGCCTTGTTAATATACACTGGTGTAAGAAATTAAGAGAATTTGCAGACTTGATCGATTATCTCTAGAACTACAGTACCGATTTTAATGAAATTTGATATGAACATACATTGATACTATGCAAAACAAATAACCATTCAATAATTGTAATACACACGCATGTTTGTGCGTAAGACTCGTTGGAGTCGGAAAGTAAGAAACAGCGGTTGCAGAATAAACAACAAAATGGGTTAATAGATGGGTTAATAGGGGGTATGGTCCCCTCTTATAGATATACAGGTCTCGCAGCGTGATTTCATACTTGAAATAAGGCAGTTTATCATTTCCTGTGAGCAATCGGTCCCACACGTTCAGCAAAGCTGTTTTCATTCCCTGGATGGTTCACGGAGGGGGATTGCGAGTTGGAATTGTCCTCCTCACAGCGTCTCAGACATGCTCTATAGGGTTAAGGTCTGGAGATCTGGCTGGCCAATCCATCCGGCGAATATCCTCACTCTCTCGAAATTCGTTGACCAGAAGAGCTCTGTGTGGCCTCGCGTTAACGTCCATTAAAATGAACTCAGGGCCAACTGCGTCCCTGAAAAGATGAACATAGGGCTCCACGACCTCATCCCTATACCTCGCACCAGTCACCGTGCCTCTTTCAAAGACATGGAGAGGTGTGAGGCCATCAAACATGATACCTGCCCAGACCATTATACCTCCTCCGCCATAATGGTCGATTTCGCGGACATTGGAGGGTAGGTAGCGGGTCCCTGGTTCTCTCCATATGAACGTACGGCGAGAATCAGTGTTTCGGCTGAACTGGGACTTAACAGTGAAGAGAACGGTCGCCCATTGATCCATACTCCAATCTCTATGCTCTCTGCACCATGATAAACGGATTCACCTGTTCGTAGAAATGAGCGGGACGTAAACAGCAGGTCTTCTTGCAAACAACCCTCTGTCATGAAGTCTTTTGGAAACAGTCACCCTTGATACACGGGTTCCTGTGGCTGCATAGAAGTCACGAGAGAGCTAAGAAGCTATAGCACTCCTGTTACACCTCGCTATAATAGACAAATGGTGATCTTCTCTGGCCGTCGTGACTCTTGGACGACCTTGCCCATGCTTTCTCTCGATGGATCCGGTATCTTGGAACTGTTTCCATAAGCTACACACGACGCTGGGCGTTAAATTGAACTCTCTACAAATTTGGACTTGAGATTGGCCTGCTTCTAGCCTCCCCACAATTAGCCACCTCATTCCATCATCTAAACGTTGGTGGTTACTCATTTTTACTGTTACAATTTGAAATTAACCGATTGCTGCAAAATAACACCAAGAATTAACCCATTTTTTGTTTATTCTGCAACCGCTGTATCATACCTTCCGACTCCAACGAGTGTTACGCACGATCACGCGTGTGCATTACAATTGTTGACTAGTTATGTGTTTTGTATTGTATCAATGTATGCACATATAAAATTTCATTAAAATCGGTACAGTAGTTCTAGAGATAATCGACGAAGTCTGCAAATTCTCTTAATTTCTTACACTAGTGTAGAAAGACTGGAAGAAACATCTGAAGATGCCGGTACTGAAAGTACGATCTAATAGTATGCCTGAAGGAATATGAATGCATGTAGTTATTCAAAATAGTGTATAAAATTTGAGTTTTCGCACTAACAGTAGGTAGTTTTTAGTATTTAAACCTTTCAGGGGCGGTGGTCCATTTTTGGACTGCCATTTATCTCGTTTTCTTTCACTTGCATTCAATGTATGCCCGTTAAATGAGCAGAAAATGACTAGTGCTGACATCTGTTATCAGTTTAAAGAAGTAAAATCCTTCTACAACCTATAATTGAAAAATTTTTCAAGAATTTTTAGGTTGAAAAAAATTGAGAAAAAAATGCTCACCGTGCAAACGGTGGAGGTTGTTGCCTCTGAAACGGTTTTAAAGAGCTTTTCTAATTTAATATGTAATTTAAGGTTTTCTAATATAATATGCAATTTAAGGGAAAATATACTCCATGCGTAATTCTTATATATTTGGCTTCTATGTTTTTCAGGCTAACAAAATTAAAAATCTTTTATGGTACTCTCTCTCTCTCTCTCTATATATATATATATATATATATGTGTGTGTGTGTGTGTGTGTGTGTGTGTGTGTGTAACGTGGATTTTATCGTTACAGTTTTCTTATTAATTGCATCTACTTTAAATACGAGTAATTATTAATTTAAAAGATGTAATCACCTTAATGTTTGTAATGTTAATATTAATCTTCGGATCTTTCGCTATAAGCATTTTAGCGTAATTCATGTATCGCCTCTTTTTTACGTGGTAGGTCTAAAATGGTATGTCTTTAGTCCAGGTACTATCTATTGATAGCTTCCGCTATTTTGTTCAGCAATGTATTTATTTTCCAAGAACCCAATTTGAAAGTAGTTTCGTTTATTTGAAACTGCAATTTACTCGTACAGATAATTGGATGTTTTATGGCTTGTTGCCGACCTGTTAAAAAGGACCGGACGTTTTCCATCTAGGGGGTCGTAGAAATTGCTTTTTAATTGGCGTTAGGTACAATGCCGCTGACATTCCGTATCTATTCCCCAGACTTTAATCTACGACATCTGTTGGCGACGCCAACCATCCCCTTGCATCCCCGTGAGAAAATTTTTAAAAGGTTCTCCTCTTGGGCTCGAGCGAGTTTCGCCAATCATATTCGGTGCCGCTGCACGTCACTCTTGGCTAAGTCCAATCAGCGGCCGTCCCACTCTTTTCGCTCCTACTTGGCTCCTTTTTTTGGCGGTGAATCGCCGCTTTTCCAGTTACGAAGGTTTGTTCTTTTCAGCGTTTACTGATGGGTTCCGGTACTACTCTTCGCGGCACACCGGTAGGCTTTCCTCGTATTTGGCGACACTTTAGATTAAAATTAAGTTAATACAACCCTAGCCTGTGTTGTGCTTTGTCCAGAATGAAAAGAGATTACTCAGTCAGATTTAGATAGAGCTACATTTTTTTGATAGCTAGCTGCTTCCTTTATTTTGTGCTTAAGCACCCCTTTCAGTTCGGCTTGCCGATTGGGGGGGGGGGGGCTAATTTTCTTGATATTTTTGCTCTCATTTTTCATTATTACCGTTAGCTTTGACCTGAGTGGTCATCATGTGTTGAGCTCATGTTAACTGGAGCTTTTCATCGCCCATGTATATAGCTTATTATAGCCCTTGTATTTTTGTATTCAAGAGATTTAGTCAACGATCGTTGCTATAATAAATAAGTTTTTTTTCGTAACCAAGTCTAGTTTTTTTTAAAGTACTGCTACTAGAAAGTTGACAGTGGAAAATCTGGGTATTTGCGGTAAATCTACACCACTACGCTTCGTCGATCCGGTCTGTATGCATTCGTTTACCGAATGTTGTTTTCTACGAATTTCACTACATGTTTTTACTTCCGATCTCCAGCTTTTCAGCGTCGCAAAAACTGTATCGTACTTTGCATTGTCCTGAATAGTGAATGAGAACTTTCTTAGTCCCAAGAACTGTTCCTGAATTCGTACTCACTACCTTCCTTTTTAAAAGTACTCTTGTATAGAACAATTTAATAGTACTTTCACATGTGCTGAACTCTCCTTGGACGTGTCTTCAATTCTTCAGTACAGAACTTTTAATTGTACTAACCAGGTAGTCTTCCCTCAGCTTAGACATCGTTATAGACACTAAGACTGTTAAGACTGTGTAACAATTTAATTTAAGTTTCCACGTCACAGAAACGTTTGTACAATATATATATATATATATATATATATATATATATATATATATATATATATATAAACATAGATAGATAGAGATATATGAACTGTTTGTTTTTAAAAAACAGTTGGGAAATGTATGCTAAATTTCTTCTTTTTGGCCTTAGGTATATTTTAATTTTCATTCTTTCGCATTTTGTCAGCAGTGTGGCTCTACTAAAAAAAGAGGTCTAGTTCATTATACATAATACTAGTCTGTAAAGTCCTGAAAAATTTCAAAAGTTTCTCGGAGTATCAATATTTACTTGCTTTTCCCAAGATCTCTTTAGAGATATCCATCGTTTAATATGAAGAAAAAAATATAAGCAGAATAAAATTGTGAGAATCTGTTATTCATGTTTTCCTCTTTTTCTCAACAATTTTACTGTTTATTACTTTTTTTTATCACCTCTTGTTGAGACAGATTCATATTTTTTGTTTTGCGACAACTTCTAAGGTCCTTTTTTCCTTCTTTTGAAAATATGCATCCAATCTTTATGGAGGAGTAAAAATGAAAAACGTCTTCTCAACACAAGAATTTCTCCAATCACTCCTATCTGGGAGAATCTAAATCCACGCAAGCTTGCAAAATAAAGAGATTTTGCTAAGAGAGCGCGTTACATAGAGAATTTTTTTTTTGTTTCCTGGGAAACTGTGTTCTAAAAGAAACGTGGATTTAGGATTTAGAATTCATTTTCTATTCATCGTCAACGTTTTGATTTCTGTGAGGAAAAACATTCTGGAGGGGTGAAAGGTAAAGTTTACTTGCTTCGAGTGAGGCTCATTTTCAACCGAGTAAAGTGTGAAAGATATTAAAAAAAGGAAAAAAAACAACTGTTTTCTTCTAGATCAGTGGTTCCCATCCGATGGTCCGTGGACCACAGGTGGTCCGAGAGAGCCTCGGGAGTGGTCCGGCACCACATATAGAAAAGTTGCCAAATAGATGGGTATTTTGAAAGCTATGTCCATTGAACTACATGAGCCTAATATATCTGATGACTATCAAGTGTTGAATTAATTTTTTATGTATTAAAACTAAAGAATTTGTAGTTAAGTCGTACTGTACAATGTACAATAGCAATAATAAATAATGTGTTCTAAAAAACTGTTTTACTTAATCACCCATGAATCAATATGTTTCGATTTCAGGCTGAGATTTAGGCTATCTAATTCTAAAGATTGAAAACAAGGTTGAAACAAAAAGTGGGTACGTTCGTCCTGTATCCCTTTAGCCTGAGGGATATTCTATACACCCATACACCCCCTCCCTTAACTCGGATGGGGGGGGGGGGTCCGCACATAGTGCAATTCCTGGCTTAGTGGTCCGCAAACTTCTACTACGGGTTCACTGTTCTAGATATATCGTCAAAATAAGTTGCAGGAAATCAATAAGTTGGAAATTTAAATCCAAACTCATTTTTATCTTTAGATCGGTGTTTTAAATGGTAAATATTTTTATCTATTAATATGCAAGCTAATTAGTTCAGTCATGCAGTTGCGATTGAAGCCCATCTGTAGTCTTAAAACTGCTTTGATTTATATATATATATATATATATATATATATATATATATATATATATATATATATATATATATATGGATGTATTTATTTATTTATTTATTTATTTATTTATGTGTGTGCGTCCGTGCGTGTGTAATATTAATGCCCCTCCATTCATTAATTCTATACCTTTAATGTTGTGTTTCTTCTTCTAGTACAATTACTTCTGTTTCGGTTTTTTTTTTGGCTCCTGGCTGTCAGTTTAGCAGATGGTTCGATGTATGGTCACGTGCACAAGTGAAACTAATATAGCATATCGCATTTTTAGAGACTGGCTAGACCAGAAATTACTATCCATTGTCTCTGTCTTTGCAAATTTGTAAATATCTTCTAGTCTTAATGTTTCATATAAATAAGACAATCAATTAAATATATGAGTATTATCCATAATGTGTTCAACTACATAAACTTATTATTCATCTCCAATTAATCCTGTATTGACTGTAATTTGCTAATCACTCAAGCTAACGACTACTCAATTCAAAACAGCCTGACGTAATGTCTCTTTCTGGTTCTGGAGACGTTACGTATAAATAAATAAATAAATAAATAAATATATATATATATATATATATATATATATATATATATATATATATATATATATATATATATATATATATATATATATATATATATATAATGTTAGGTAATAAATTATGTGCTGTTTTTTAAATACTACATTTTGTATAATCTTTTTTTCTTTACTTCGCGCTTTAAAGATTTTTCTTACGGGAATCCTTCTGTCTGTCCTTAAAAGGTGACGTTCTTGTAGTGTTTCTTCCTCGAAACACGTCATTTCCGTTCTTGTACTTCGAATGTTCAAGAAGCTTCCGTTGTTACGAGGCGTAATTTAACAGTGATTTGTCATTTGTAAAAATTACTGAACGCTTTCCTTTCTATTTCCTTACAGCCGCGCAATCGCTGGAAATAAATTATTCTTTGTTAAATGTGGAAATATAGTGAATTTGTTAAACGCGAATGTATTGAATGTGAGATGATCAAGCAGCGAAGTTCAAAACGAAATCAAATTCTGCTTAAAGTAAATGATGATAAGATGCGAAATATTATTGTAAAAATTAGTACTTTCGATTTGTTATTTTTTATAATTTTTTGAGGGGAATTTTCACCGAATAGGGAAATCTTCAAATTAAATTTCTCATTTAGGGAAGATAACTTTAAAGGCATCTTTTCATCGGCTATAAATTAGCTATAACCTAAAAAAATCGCCAAAAACTTACTTCGCATTACAACTATGAAAACACCTTTAATTCAGCCCCTTGCCGGATTTCACAGAAACCTATTTTTTTATCTTTTAACTTTTTTAATTTTTTGGCGAGTACCACTCTCTTAGAAATACAGCAATACTATGCATTGGTTTTGCGTGGCTAAATTGCCGCCAAACAGTATAAGAGATTTATCATTATATTGATAGACAGATATTATTAACAAAATATTCGAAAGATATCAGTCAAAGCCGATCAGTTAAAATTAAAAAGTATACATAAAACTTTAAGTCCTAGAACAGAACAATCAATTCGCCATCCACGCATCGCATTTTAATTGGCTTATTTTAAACTCACGCAATGCCTCTATTAATCAATGCGAGTTATCATGCATTATTTAACACGTTTCTATGAGTTTCCCTACATCATTAATCATTACTCCGCCAATTTCTTTTCTTTAATTAGATAAAGTAATTCACAAATTTTTACACACAATTATTCAACTTCGATTGAACGTTCGGCGACGCTCTAAAACAGCCGCTGTGTGTTAACGAAGTTAATTTTCAGAGCGAAAATTGTCTTCGCCTACACAATTTTGATTTTCAGTTCTTTACGCTTCCAGTTATATCTGCAATATCATGCCAATTAAAGCGCCGATAAAATGAAACATTCTTTAGCCTGCGTTTATTAACTCTTCTAGGGATGAAGTTCAGTAATTTTCTCCTTCGAAAAAGACACAAAACGAGATATGACGGAAACGCGAAAATTTTGTGGTTTTGTACTCGAAGAGCGATAATTGCCAGAAGCCTGGCTTGTGATAGTGTGTGTTTCTCTCTGGTACGCAGACATTAGACATTGTATATTCGAATGGTTCGCGCTCATGTTCGAAAGGGTATTTAATTTTGTTCTTTAGTATCGAACAATTTTTATTTCCCGAGCTTTTCCGTAGATAATTAGGGGTTGTTTAAATTACAGTTTCAAATATTATGTAATATGTCTGATCATTTATTGATACATGCAGACTTCCTTTATTGAACTTTATTTGTTTAGTTATAGAACTAAAAGCGTATTCATATTTTGTAACGGTAAATTGATCACATTCATTCTTAACTGCAACTTGTTAACTCAACTTAAAATTTCCTTTTTCACCTTTTATTTTGTTCTGCTTTGGTATAGTATGGCGTGCAACGCTTAAAGTGTTTGAGAAAGTTCATTTAATATTCAAATAAGAACTTATTTCTCCCCATCTTATTCAAAATAACGTTTGACTGCTTCAACAATAATAAGTAATAAAATTTTAATTAAAATTATGAATTTATCTGAACAAGGGAACTGATAAGCTTGTTTTTAATTACACTTTACGGAAAACCTAACATTTATCTATATAAAGCAAATCATGGATACATATATCGACATTGCAGGATAGGATATGTTATGTTTCAAGCAATGAAATAAATTCACACATGCTATTATTAATTTACGTAATCTTCTTTTTCATCAGCACGACAGCCTGGCACAGGTCAAGGTAGTTCCAGTCAGTTTCCTCCATCCAGCCTGATCAGATGCCAATATTCTCCATAGGTTAATTCCAATGATCTTAAGATGTCTCTCGACACAAGCAATCCATTTAGTAGATGGTTTAGCTCTTTTTCTACTGTAGTACCTTCCATTTTATAAAACGTCAGTTTTTTAACAGGGACAGCGTCTTCATACATAGAAACACGGCCGACCCATCTGGTACGATAAGATATTATTACCCTTTTTATAAGGGTCCCGGGTTGTCCCAATTGGTCGGCAGATCTGTACTGTCCGTCCGGCTCCCAGGCCTATAAAAATTGCCAGAACTGGTGAAATTCACCCTCTGATGAGTTTGCAGGAATTGCTACGCAGCGACAGGTCGTCAGGTATACATTTGTAGTATAAGCTAAACGTCGTAGACGACGTATCCTTGTCGAATTGCCCTTTTTATATTTGGTTGCATGCATTTAAGGTATAATTCATGGTTATCACGAATTCTTCACATGTTATTTTCTTGCACTGCACCATAAATTCAACGTGAAATCTTTCATTAAAAGAGTTTATTCTCATCATATTTATACAGGGTCAGCATTTGTAGCCGTAAAGAATAATCGGTCTTATTAAAGTTTTATGTAGGTTAATTTTTGTGTTTATAGAAATGAACTTTGATTTTAGTTGACATCTCAAGCCAAAATGGTACCTATTTGCCATTAGTTGTCTGTTACTAATTTCAAGGTTGAAATCATTAATATTAGAGATAATTGTACCCAGATATTTAAATTGCTTGACCCCTTGAAAGGTGGAATTATTTATGTTAAGAGGGGGGGGGGGGGTCACAATAAGATCTCTGCTATTTATCTCCATAAATTTGGTCTTTTCCTAGTTTACAATAATTCCAATTTCTTTAGCAGCAACTTTGAGTGCTATAAACGTCTCTATTACAGCCTCTTTTGCTCTACCAGTCACACCAGTGTCTGGTAACTGTCTGGTAACTGGCTAGTAACTGTATGGACCTCTGAAGAATAGTGGTTCTAATATTTATGCTTGCATCTCTTATTGTTTTTCAAATTCACATATTATGGAGTATTAATTAACTGTAATGTCAATATTTATTTAAATTAATAATTTTTTATACTTAAGCGCATAATTCTTTGAGAATTTTGAGAGTAAAAAATAAGGGAAACAATATTTCATCTTTATACAGCCTTGGTATCAAATGGAAAATAAAAGTATAACACATAAAAAATGCATTATAAAATAACAGCCAAATAAAGATTACTTAAATATTTATAAGTATCATTTTTTAGCATTTAAATATCTTAGTCTATATAAAAGTCAAATGATAAGTTGGATCTATTTGTTAGTATTCAATTACCCCAAGCTCTTCCGAGAAAGTGAATCGATACTTTTATCCTCCTACAGAAACATGTATGCTTGAAGGTATTCCTTAGTATTAATGAGAAATACTTCATTCATGTTCTTGTAATTTTTTTAAATGTTTACTTATTAAGCATAAAATAATCCTGTTTTGTCATTTGTATAGGGAAATGCATCATTTGTATAGGTGAATTATTTTCCAGAGTAAAATTCAAAGATTAAGTTATTCTTCTTTGATGTTTTAAAAGGAAAAGATTTTTGGAATAAAGCTATGGAATTTGTTATTTATATTCTTAATAAAATATGAGGCTAGATAAGACAATGTTAGGTGAATAGGTCTTTCATTCATCTACGAAAAGATAAGTCCTAATCATAGATTTTTATAAATAAAAAGTAAAAGAAATAGACATGTATTATATCATGGATTCTACTTTGTTCTCGTCTGCAATTAATCTGTACAAAACCATAAAAATCATAAGCTTAAAAGCTATTTTAAACATAAAACAATAAATAATTATTATCTTCAGTACAATATAAAGAATTTTGCCTTCCCAATGCGGAGGCAATCGTCGCGAAGACATTCGCCTATAATTCTCCGCAGTTTTACTGGCCATTTTATTATGAGGGCGCCATATAGGCAGACCAGCATTGCCCCCTATGAAGGGACGACACAAACGGAGGCATTTTAGTGGTGCTTCGCCAGGATTCGATCTGAGCACCCTCAGTACCGAAAACCAGCGCGCTGTACCACAAGGCCCTGTACAATATAAAGAAAGGCAAAACAGTTTAAACTATAAATTACCAACTACAGATGATTTATCGTTTTTAATAGCAGATAAATTCAGACATTCAGCAAAGTGCTTCAATTCTACTGAAGTTTTTTTATCATCATTTTAGGACAAAACAACTTGATAACTCATTTACCAGTTTCGAAATGATCTGTTATCTTCAACGGAAAGAAAAAGGACTCACGACACTCAAACGAGAATTGATTATGAATAGACAGAGAATCGTTGCTGACGTTAAAATAAGTGTATAAGTGCTTTTAAACATAAAATAATAAATAATTATTAGCTTCAGTACAATATAAAGAAAAAACAATTTAAACTATAAAATACCAATCACGGACGATTTATTGTGTTTCATAGCAGATAAATTCAAACCATCAGCAAGTACTTCAATTCTACAACGGTTTTTATCATTATTTAAGACAAAACAAATGGATAACTCATCTAACAGTTTCGAAAAGGTCCGTTATCTTCAACAGAAAGGAAAAGGACTCGTGACACTCAAACGAGATTTGATTATGAGCAAAAAAGAATCATTGCTTATGTTAAAATCATAAGTGTAAATACGATTTTAAACATAAATTAATAAATAATTATTATCGTCAGTACAATATAAAGGAAAAAGTAATTTAAACTATAAATTATCAACTGCGTATGGTTTACCGTATTTCATAGCAGATAAATACAAACCGTCAGCAGTACTTCGATTCTACTTAAGTTTTTTTAATCATCATTTTTAGGACAAAACAAATTGATAACTCATCTACCAGTTTCGCAAAGATCCGTTATCTTCAATGGAAAGAAAAGAGATTCGAGACACTCAAACGAGAATTGATTATGAGTAGAAAGGAAATCATTGCTTACTTTAAAATCATAAGTGCAAAAACGATTTTAAATATAAAATACATAATAAATACCGTATTTTTCGGAAAATGAGACGAACCTTTTTACATAAAAAAATCGGCTTTAAATTGGGATGCGTCTTATGGCCCGAAGGTAATATTAAAATAAAATATTTTTTTTATTATGTTGTTGTGACTGATGCCCCTTGACCGACAGTATATTGTCAGTTCAAGTTCATAATGGCTATTAGGCGAAATGGTGCGGCTCCGGTTTTTAATAGCACCAGAAGGTCGGAGTCCGACTTGGCTAAAGGAACGATCCCGTAATTTTGAACCAAGCAAGTGACGAGATCGGAACACTTGGCCCCGCAACTCCAGAGGTAAATTTGAGAACTTGGAGGACATTTCAGCCACGACAGATTTTTCGTGCACCATCCGCTATTAGTGTACACGGCGGGGGATTTGTCAGCGACCGGCATTGAACCAGAGACGTTCAGATCACTGGCTCGCTGCCTTTGCCAACCGGGCCACCGCACACTTATTTTTTTATTATATATATATTATATATATATTATTTATTATATTTATTAATTATATATATATATATATCTTTATTAAATAAGAAATTGAAAATACCTTTATATACGTAACAAAATACAAAATATTCTTTACTAAACATCCTCTCATAAATCGGAGGTGCGTCTTATCGTCCGGTGCGTCTTATGGTCAGAAAAATACGGTAATTATTGTCTTATGTACAGCATGAAGAAAAACCCCAATTATAACTATACATTACCAACTACGGATGGTTCAATGTATTTCTTAGCAGATAACTTCAAACCATCAGCACAGTACTTCAATTCTACTGAAGTTTTTAACATCATTTTCAGGACAAAACAAATTGACAACTCATCTACCAGTTTCGCAAAGATCCATTATCTTCAACAGAAAGAAAAAAGGACTCGTGACACTCAACAAGAATTGATAATGTGTTGAAAGAGAATCGTTGCTTACGTTGAAATCATAAGTGTAAAAACAATCTTAAACATAAAATAATAAATAATCATCATATTCAGTACAATATAAAGAATAAAACAATTTAAGCTATAAATTACGAATTACGGACGATTTACCGTATTTCATAGCAGATAATTTCAAACCATCAGCAATGTGCTTCAATACTACTGCATTTTTTTATCATCATTTTTAGAACAAAGCAAATTGACAACTCATCTACCAGTTTCGCAAAGATACGTTATCTTCAACAGTTAGAAAAGGACTCGTGACACTCAAACGAGAATTGATTAGGTTTTGAAAGAGAATAGTTGCTTACTTTGAAATCATAAGTGCAAAAACAATCTTAAACATAAAATAATAAATAATTATCATCTTCAGTACAATATAAAGAATAAAACAATTTATAATATAAATTACGAATTACGGACGATTTACCAAATTTCATAGCAGATAACTTGAAACCATCAACAAAGTAATTCAATACTACTGCAGTTTTTTATTATCATTTTAGGACAAAACAAATTGATAACTCATCTACCAGTTTCGCAAAGATCCGTTATCTTCAACCGAAAAAAAGAAAAAGGACTCGTGACACTCAAACGAGAATTGATTATGAGTAGAAAGAGAATCGTTGCTTACTAACGTCTTCTAAGAAAATTTACTTTTGTCAGGGAAAATAGTTACCTTTGTCATTTCTTTCGAAGGAGAAAAATAAATACAACAGATGAAGATGAATCGTTTCAGTAACAGTGAGTGCTGTAATCGATCCTTTATTGATCCTTTATTGTTGGATTATAAGACGGTTAAGGAGGAATAAAGTGCCCTGTATTTTTCCTTTCCAAATGAAAAAAGCATGCTCATAAATACATATTAATTGTCAATTTTATTAATATTTCTTTGTTCATCTCTCCCTAAGCAAAATACTTTCCAATTTTTTTCCTTCATTGCAAGGCTTATCATCCCTAGTATGTTAAATTTACAGATAGAATCGGACAAAAAAAGTGCGATTTATTAAGATATTATCCCCTTTATTCTGTAAATGTCACTCAGAGCCATTTATAAAAGAAGAACCTCATATAAACAGAAAATATCTATAGGTAATGAAGTCCCTTTTTTTTCATCATGGAATCAAGATTAAAATCGTTAGAATATTCAAGAATATTCAGTAAAATTATGAAAATTTTCTCGGGTAATAATGAGAAAGCGTTAACAATACGTTGATGTGCACTGTATAAGCTAAACGCTGCTTTAGCTTAAAAAACTGCCTGTTTCAGGGTGCAATGTATCTGGGTAACGGGTTTACCTGTTTTGCGTATCTTACTGTTGTATCGCAAACATTATCTTACCCTTTTAGTCATATTACCATTTTTGTAATATGTCCAAAACATCATTACATTTTTATAGTGAGGCATCTGGGAGCTTTTCAAAGGTCTGATAAACTGGGGTTTGAACCCAAAACTTCTTGTCCTCAAAGCATTTTGGTCATTCCTTGTCTTTTCGCCAGCTTTAAGCCTTATCTTTTCAAGCTTGAGATCAGCTTGATATAATGCCACCATACATTTCATATTCCCTAAATAAAAATGCCATCATCTATGAAGTGTATTATGCTATGCATTGTTTAAAACTATTTATTGATCAGCATAATGCATGATACTACTAGGAAATAGGTTTATTATGTCAGTTGATTATTTACTTTTGTTTTGTACAGTGAGCAAAACAAAAATAAATAATAAACTCACATAATAAACCTATTTCCTTATCGACGGGTAGACAATTTAGTCAGAAATAACCTGAAAAGTTATAATAAAAGGAAAAATATATCAATACATCTGATATCAAAACATCTTTACAATATCAATACATCAGTACAATCAGTAAAATTTTAAAAAGGAAATTTCTAATTAATAAACGTAATTGAGCAAAAAGCTTTTACGGTAATTGAAGATTTCATCACAAACCCAATCATTTTTATCAAAATGGTTTAATGTTACTCGTAAGATTAGTTATGCAGTGATAAAAATCGAAGTTTTATACTATAGTAATTAAATTTTGAAATTTCTAGAGTACATATTGCATTCAAAAATTTATTCCTTTTTATTCGCTGTGCACAAAAACATCCATTAGACTAATGAAAAAATTATTTTACCCTATGGCTTAATACATCTTTCTTATTCAGGTTTAAAAAAAATAAATGAAGCAGAAATTGTACGATAGTTTTCTGTTTAAAATAATGCTATATTGTCACCCAAATATTCTGTCAAGCAACTGAAGTTCCTTTTAGATGCGTGATTGGGTTCTCTTCATTGTATGATCCATTTGTTCTTCATTTGAGGGGATGCTTCAATTAATTTAACTAAATTTCGTCTCAATTAACGAAAACCATTACCTTAACTCGAAGGAACAATACTTCGGATTATGTTTCGTATTTGAAAATCTGCTCATTTTAAATTGCTTCCCTTTTGCTGGCATATGAAAAATTAACAATTCCCTTTAATTCTCGTATGCTGAATACAAATAAATGAAACATTTTCGATGCATAGCACACTGACAGCAAGCGTGTAGAGATTAATAAGCCTGAATGAAGAAGTATAAAGTTGAGTAACACTCATATGCTAAACTTACAGCTGAGATGAACGAAATCATTTATTTCCAAACAAGCACAGAAACTCATAAACATATTTTCATTTGTCTCTGACACTCCATTAAACTTTTAAGCTTTTTGGAAAACGGCTAATGCGCGAGATGAATGAATCATCTTAAATTCGTTCCGGCCCCAGGTCAAAAGAATTTTGAAAAATAGCGTTTAAAGTTCTGTTTATTGCTCAACTCACTCTTAAGGGCATTGTTCCGATGTTTCAAAAGTCCAAACTTTTATTGTATCAGGAACTCAACTTTCGAAACCCGCTACAAATCAAAGCGGGGTTCAGGGGTAGGGTGAAGATGGGAAAGGAAACATTCGGAGAATTTATCTTGATTTGTGAGAACGGAGTGAAGATTCTGGTTTTGTACAATTCATCTCGTATAATTTATGGCGTACTTAGAAGGAACACGACCCCTTTGAATTTTCCAGTTATGTTTTTTTTTTCTTTTCTGCAATTTTTTTTTCTTGCGTGGAATTTGCTATATCCTCATACGAAGCCTCGATTTGTCTAGACAATTTTTTTTTCTGTCTTTCAAAAACGACTTTTGTAAAAGCTTTCTGAAAGTTAGAGAGCCTAAAATGCATTTTATGTGTTTTTCGAAGTTTATCTATTTAAATAAAACGTTAAACGAGGATACATGCTGAGAGAGAGACAGAATTGTTTTGTTAGATATATAGTTTTTTTTTTTGCAAAGAAAATATTTTTAACTATGTATTTAATCATAGGGAATCATAGTCGTTACATTTTGTCACTTTGAAGGACACTTTAGAAAACAGCCAAGGTCACATAGGTAAATATTCACTTGACGAATTATTGATTTCCTATAAAATTGGGTCACGAAGCTTATAGAAAATTATCTGACATCAAGTCCTCTATGGAGCCTTATTAAAAAAATATTACTTTAAACTGTTTGTAAGACTTCATCATACATAACTCATTATAAATATGTACTAGTTAGTACCTGTCAAAACATGACGGCTAGATAGTAAATAAATGTACTAATACACAAATTATACTCAATACATTATTGCCAAATGTTTAAAATCTGAAATAATGCGCAGAAACAAATTAATGTGTTTAAGCTGCCTCGTGCTTAGTGAGTATTTAAAGCCAGATTTAAAAATGTCACTGAGCATGCGCAGAAAGCAATTTTTTTAATTGTAAATTATCGCTAATTAAACAGCTCGAAATAAACAATTTTCCTCAGGTGTAATCTTATATTTCACAAACATAATTATCATGAAAATAAAAATAGTAGAAAAAGATCTAGAGAGACTCCTCGGAATAAACGTGTTTATCATCAAAACATGTTACTGAGCATGCGCAGATACAGTGAGTTTCTAAAGTCAGATTTAAACATGCCACTGAGCATGCGCAGAAATCAATTTTTTAATTGTAAATTATTACTGATTGATAGAAATTGCGGTTACAAAAACCAAATTTGACAAATCTACAGATTACAATCTTTCGTTTAAGACCAAAATTAAGTAAATTGATGCAGTAGTTTTTTCGCATGGACTGTCCAAAAAGCCGGCTTAGCAACTTTAATATATAGATATTGCAGGTAAGAAATTGTGTAGGAAAAATAAATCATGGAATAGATGAAATTTAGCTCATTATCAGAAAACATCATGGGTTATAGTAGCGAAAAATCACAAATATTTACGTTAGAATCACTAAAGCATTATGAGAAACAATAATAGGAAAACTTAAATATTTTCATTGAAGCCTTATGGTGATAATTCATAAAAAATCATAAATTATTATGCCAAAAAATGAAGTCATTTATAAAAACAAAGCATTTTTATCTTGCTGAAAATGTTTATTTGCAATGTTTGACGTCATAATAATTGTGGTTATAAATATTGCCACTTTGCATAATTGGATCTTTCAATATATCACTGGAGGAAGATTTTATTATTTCAGTGCACTAAACGACAATAGGTATATCTCCAAATTAACTCAATTTTTCCTCATACCTTTTTAAAAGCCTCTAAAACCTTTTTAAAAGCCTCTTTCTCTTGCCTCTAAAATTTAATATTTAAAAAAATATATCCTATAACAATACATATATATCTACATTCGCGCACTGAGAGCAAAACAAAAACAAATAATAAACTCACATAATAAACCTATTTCCTTATCGACGGGTAGACAATTTAGTCAGAAATAACCTAAAAAGATATAATAAAAGGAAAAATATATCTCGCAAAAGGCTATACAGCCAGTATCCCTCTTCCTGTCTCCTTCCTCTGAGATAAATCGGCTTCTTCCGGTTGCCATCTGTATACCTCCATCCCTTCTCATGCTGTTTTAGATGGGCTCATAGATCTAGCCTTACGCGGGTTTTTATCATAAAAACCCATCCCAAGTATAATCTGCAAGCTTCGATAAAATATATTCGAGACATAATTTCGTATTATATACGTTTTGCAGTATACTTCCTCATGTTTGCACTTATAGCATGGGCATAGTTTTCACAGCGTTCATTTCAATAACAAAGCAAATGTGAATATCTTTGCGAATACATTTATTACTTTCAAGCGTAAAGACATTCAGTTCAATATGATTTCGTAATATTTGTAGCATTGGATTATATTTTGTAATATTTTATGTAATATTTGTTCCCAGGAAATATTGAAACAGTACTATTTGAACGCGGAGAAACGTTAAGCGAAGCTAATTTTATTCTTCATAGTAAATATATAATAAGGAGAAGACCGTATTTTGTGGAATTTTATATCAACGAGTAGCAATTCCGCCTGACGCTTTTAGAGGGATTCACATTTCACTTTAAGTTAGTATCTAGATTCTGCTGTAGTGAATATTAGAGTGTTCATTTAACCAACTTCATTTTTATCTAAAGTGCATTCTGAAAATATTTTAGAAACAAATTGCACTAGTCATATGAAAGCTGTATTAGTAAATATTGCATTATAGCCACGAAAATTTGTCGTTATATAATACCATATACTGCACGCTAAAGTGCAGTGAAAGAGAAAATTTAAAGCTAAATTTGTGTCTTAAGTGTAAATTAGATCTGAAGGCATTTCTGATAAAAAAAAAGTTAGAAGTAAATATTTTAAAAGATATATACTGTATTTTTCCATTCAAAGGATCGCTTTATTTTAAATTTTACTGTAAGCACAAGCCACTTCTAAATTATAATATCAACCTTACAGCAAATCCACTAGAATTTAACAAAGGTGCTAAAAAATTTAAATTTTAGTAATCGGCATTTTAAAATTATAATACATAAATATGTTGTAATCTCTATATATAAAATAGTTCCGTTACTGACTGACTGACTGACTGACAGACAACGCGCAGACCAAACCACTGGACCTAAAGGGCTGAAATTTTGCATGGCGATTCTTCTTATAGGGGTGCACTCAGAAAGATTTTTGAAAAATTCTTCTTAAATTTTTTAAAATTAAATTTTTAAGCTGTTTCAGTAACTTTTTTAAAGTTTGCATTTAAAATAATAATTTGAGAGTTATAAAATTTATATCAGGAGAAAGATCATAAAAATTCCTTTAAAAGGAAATCATTTTCGAATATTGACATCCATTTTCTGATTTTTGGTGAATTTTTAAAGATTAATTTTTAGAATTTAATTTATTAAATACTCATCACGTGATTTCTTTTTCTGGTACTTTAAATTAATTTATCGTCACGTGCATATAATCGATATAGACAAAAAAATTTTTTTTTTGCTAATGTGGAAGACGATTGGAAACTATCCAAAAAAATTTTAAAATACAGTTAAAGATATGTTCCTCAAACTGTACTATATTCTTTAGTATGTTCTATTAGATTTAATTTGAATATTTTCTTCTACATTATTTTGCCTATAAAAATATCCGTTACGATTTTTTTATAAATATATTTTTTCGTATTTTTACATCAATTGCATACATTGATCGTTGTATTTATTTTAAATATATTTTTACATATTTTGGCTTTAATTGCATACATTCACCGTTGTTTTTAATTTGAATGTACTTCGTTAAGAAGTACGGGTTTTCAGCTAGTTGAATGATATATTAATATTTTTATAAGGAATTTATTGATATTATCGAAAGGTTTTTTAAAATGGGCTACGGTTTTTGTACAGATATAGATAATTCCGATATTATAATGACATATGTATTAATGAATTCTTTGGTCACAACAATCCCTTTGGGGAACGTTATATGCTAAACATGCAGACATTCAGAAGCTCTGTTAAGCGACTTCTGATATCCTGCCGTATATAATGAGCTTAGAGTTGCAAGCATCGCCCATTAATTTACAGTAATTCGAGAATTCGTGCATATAATACAGGCATATTTGCTATAATGGTCTGTATTCACTTTGACAGTTCCTATATGATGTTATAATGTTACATCTACTATTGTTTAGGATAAATCCCCATTAAAACGTAATTTAATGATAAAATTTTGATCTTGTGAAAACATGAGATATCAAGTTAATTACTTCTTAGCATGTCTGAAGTTATGGTGAAATATTGAACATCCGATATTTTTTTTCTAAATATGTGTTGTTTAGTAAAAATTCTCATTTATAACAATTATCCCGTCGCAGTTAGAAAATTTGACTAAAATCAGAAAGAACAAAATAAATGATGCATTTAGGTAGCTCGAGCTAAAGAAATTTTTTTAACTGGTATTTTTGTTTATGCATTCATTTAAAAAGGATTCCAAAGCATAAAAACTAAGGAGTAAAGAAGAAAGTTTGCGCAAATGCTCTGACTTCAGTAATTTTAGAGAAATATTATATTTTTTGACAGTCTGAGTACATAGCTGTCGATTTCTATTTTTTCTCCGTTTAACTTCATACAAGACAGTCGCTGATAACACCGCCACAGCATCTTTAGTATTGAGAGCATTGTCTTCAGAAGTAAACCACACAGGTAAGTACCAATATACCGCGACAAGTTACCTTAGATTATCTATATATATAAAACAGTTCCGTAACTGACTCATTCACTGACTGACATACAACGCACAGACCAAACCGCTAGACCTAAAGGGCGAAAATTTTGCATGGGGATTCTTCTTATAGTGTAGGGGTGCACTAAGAAAGATTTTTGAAAAATTCTTCTTAGATTTTTTAAAATTGAATTTTTAAGCTGTTTTAGTAACTTTTTTTAAGTTTGCATTTAAAATAATAAATTGATCATTATAAAATTTATACCACGAGAAAGATTATAAAAATTCCTTTAAAATGAGATCTTTTTCGAATCTTTACCTCCATTTTCTGATTTTTGGTGAATTTTTAAAGATTAATTTTTAGAATTCAATTTATTAAATGCTGATCACGTGGTTTCTTTTTCTGTATTATTTAGTGAGCCACATGGACCATGAATCATATTTTTTGAGACAATATTGTGCAAGTCTTTATCAATTTCAATGTCAGGTATTTCTGCAGAGATTATTTCATCAATTCTGTTTGGTGTTATCTTTTCCATCATCCATATTAAAATATGCGCATGTGGTAAACCTCTTTTTTGCCATTCAATGGAATACATCCAACAGCGCGTCTCTCCAAATACATGGTGTTTGACAATAAAATCTATTAAAGATTTTAATTTTTGTTTAAATACACGTGCAGAAATATCATGACGATCTGATGGTGATTGTCCACTTAATAAAAGCTCCTTTATTTCATCCCATGCTGTGTTGCATGTAAATGTGATGAAAAAATCTGGACGACCATATGCACGAACATACGTCATTGCATCTTGTGCATATTCATGCATGTGTCTTGGGCTGCCTGTAAATGTGGATAGTAAAATGACCATTTTTCCCAATTCACTGAGATTGCCATTATTTACAACTGCATCACGTAAATGGATGTACTCTTCCGAACGCAATTTGACTTGATTTAGTCGTATGTAGAGGAGTCTTTCACTTTCTATTTTTGCATACATGTCAACAATGTATTGATGAAATAATTGTCTACATTTCAATATATGATTATCAGCATTCTCACGAATCATCGTTCGATATGCATAATAATTCATAGCACTGACCTTTTTGTTAATGTCCACATTAGTTGTAGGATTTCTCATATTAATATTAAAATGATATCCATCCTCTCCTTGCCAAAATAGAATGGGATATTGTAATGCATCATATGAACGATGCGTTTCTGATACTTTCTGGACGTCACCATTTCTACGATGAAGAATTATATTGCGAGAATTAAATTCTTCACCAACTATGACAATTGCCACTTCATCGATAGTTCGTGCGTTGAATTGTCTTCGATGTTGACCAATAGGTGTTTTATCTGCCTTTATTATTACTTTGTAATCGTCAGATGGCATTTGTTCAATGGCGGTTTTAAATAATTTAATTAATTCATTATGTTCAAACAAATTTTCTAATTCAGCTACAATCTCTCGTTTAGTACTCATATTCAGTTGACACCGTCTGTTGATTTGTTCGTCAGTATTTCCCATAAAATATATCTGAAGATATTTGTGATCAGCATTTGGCAAGGGTAATAGTGATCCAGCATGGTGATAAATTTGCCCTTGTACTTTAAATGTTGGCATATAATTTGCGCTAACGATATTCGTTGCTCCGAACGATGTCATTTGGAAGCATGAGTTGTACTTGCGTATATTTTTCAAAAAATTTTTTGATTGACTTGTTTCACCTGATACTAAAGTTAATAATTGTTCAGGTGGTGAACGCAAGTCTGGTAACTTTACTTTTCCACCTGCACAGCACATACCTGGTGTTTCATTTTTAAATTTTTGAGCACCACAATACGTACACTTTTTATCCATTTTTCCAATAATTACACTTGGATGAAGACTGTAATTGTAAAGGGGATTGTAATTGAAACCACATAAATTCAAATCAGTATGTATCGTTCGTCTTGCGAATTCGATTGTCTGTGTCCTGCGAATTCGATTCCTTTGCTGCCTTGCTTGCCTCTCTTCACTCGTTTCTAATGATCGAGCAAGAGCAGTGTGAACTCGATCTCTTTCTTGCCTAGCTTGTCTCTGCTCACTTGTTTCTAATGATCAAGCAAAAGCAGTGTGATCTCGATCTCTTTCTTGCCTAGCTTGTCTCTGCTCACTTGTTTCTGAAGCTCGAGCAAGAGCAGTGTGATCTCGATCTCTTTCTTGCCTAGTTTTTCTCTGCACACTTGTTTCTGAAGCTCGTTCTTCTCTTCTCCTTTTTGCTTGATTTGTAAATCGACCAATGGCACTTCGCTTTGGTGGCATAATTGAGGGGTTAAATGAAACGTATTTCCAATATTTTTATTTATTCACGTATTAATAATTTATTCTCGTATTAATAATTGCAAAAGTTTTTTGACATCTTAAAAAACAACCTACAAACGTATTCCATCCTATAAAAAATAATAGAAGTTGCCATCTTCAGTCATTGTAAAGTAGGAATAATACAGAATATGATACACGCGAATAATACAAAATATAATATCACACATGCAAACAATCTCAGTTGCAGGAATCTAGCAAATATTACATTACGTCATACTGCTAGACTGAATTTCAAACATCATTACTAATTAAATGTTATTTTGATATTTTTGGGATATTTGTTCGGGAGCACCTAGAACCCAACCTCTGATTTTTAAAAAAAAATTTCAAAAACCTTCCTAGGGATATACCTAATAATTTCCCAAATTTTCACGGCGATTGGATGTATGGTTTTTGAATCTATCGAGTACAGACAGACAGACACACATTCATTTTTATATATATATAGATGAGATTTCGTAACTCAAGGTCAGGGAATAAATGTTACACAATTCCCAACCAACTGAAGTAACTATATATTGCTGAAGATTGAATATATATATGTAACATGCCGGTCTGGCACCGTTGGAATGATGATCGGAACCGGCATGCCACAGTGGGGAAGCAGTAGTCGTGTGGTCAAGAACACAAACCTCTTTTCACGTCTGCAAATACTGTTTATCTGACATTCTGATACAACGATGACAGCGTGTTTATTAAGCAACAGAGTCCCGCCAAAATTCTCTCCTGGAAGCATGTTTGAGTTTTTATAGATTTTCCGAGCTCCTTGTCACATGACCTATCAGTTCTGGAATTATTGACTAAACCCAGGAATCTGGGACAGAGGCCATCTGTTTTCTTATATAAGTTTAGCGCGAGAGATTGGGGATTTAAAGGGACGATATGTTGATTTCCTACTTTAGTTTTTAGGATCCTTTGTTCTTAAAACCGAACTCCGCAATTAACTTTACGATCAAAAAAATTTAAAAGAATTTAGAAATTAGTTAAGGTTTTTGATGATTTGTATATTATATATATATATATATATATATATATATATATATATATATATATATATATATATATATATATATATATATATATATATATATATATATATATATATATATATATATATATATATATATGTGTGTGTGTGTGTGTGTGTGTGTAATGAAGGTAATAAACTTTAACTTTAAACTATTGCAGGTGATCCAAAACCCATCGGGGAGGAAAAACCACAGAGAAGAGAGGCATTGATGAACACGCACAACACTGATGCGATGCACATTATTTTTATTATTTCGCATAACGAAGACATTCCGGATTCAGCAGGACACACACAAATAATGCTAACGGCCACCGAAATTTTCTGCCAGGGCTTGTGAATATAGACTTTACATCGTACAGTAGTACATCGTACAGTGGTCCGCGTACAGTGGGAGCAGTACGCGGACAAGGTACAGAAGAGCAAAATAGCAAAACAAGCAAGGAAGGGCCGAAAAACTCGGTTCAACGTTTTTATACTAGGTGTTAACTGATTTTGCCTCTAGGCTTAGAATTATTTTAATTGGTTCGGGCAAATCACGTGGGACATAGAGTCAAAGTCTCATGGTTATGAGTCAAAGGGACCACGCGCTTTATATGACGAAATATAGGCGCGTGGTCCTGAGACATTGCGGTTAATGAGAAATCTTATTGTTCGCGCGTGCCTTAAGGGATAAACTAGTTAGTTAATTCATTTATTTCTAGGGCACAATCTGGAAAAGGGACTGTGTTTTATTGAAAAAGGGATAATTTTGAATACGCGCTAAGTGAAAAAGGTGAGGCGAGGCAGTTAATAATGGTGGGGCGTTATTATTGCACACACACACACACACACACACACACATATATATATATATATATATATATATATATATATATATATATATATATATATATATATATATATATATATATATATATATATATATATATATATATAATATATATATTAATATCTGCTGTTATTCACTGAATGCTAAGTATGAACACAATAGTATAATGCTACCATCTTACAGAAAAAAGTAGATTCATTTGAAATTTGCCGTCATTTATTTTTGGATATCTTGTAAATCTAGATACACGTGGATTCAGATAAATATGTTTATATAAAAAGGAAATAACGAAAGCTAAAATTTGATAATGCAGGAATTATATTTATCTTCGATCATGAATGTATTATTGAATGTGGATGCAGTATGAAAGATAAAATGTTGCGCTAAGATGTATCAACATGAATTGATATCATAAAAATATGGAGTATTCTAGTGGAAGGATCTAATATTTGGATTCCACAGTATGTGCTTGCAGATTAGGACTGGAAACCAAGTTATTATACACGACTTGGAAATTTTTTTTATACCTCCACCTTAATCGGACACTTACGAAAATGTCTGTATCAATGACATAAATAAGTTCTGATATAGTGCCACAAAGTATTAACAGAAAGAAAATCAATAATATATGAGAATTTATGATATGAGATAGGATAATAAAAGCTTTTTAGGTCTTAACCAACTAAAGCAACGAATTAAATGTATATATATATATATATATATATATATATATATATATATATTTACACACAAACACACACACATATTTGACATCAATGTTGGAACACTATAAATACAAAGCATACTTCGGGCCATGGCAGCCTTGTGGTACAACTTGCTGGCTTTCGAAACTGAGTGTGCTCGGATCGAATCCCGCACCACTAAAATGCTTCCGTTCGTGTCGTCCATTCATAGGGGGTAATGCTGGTCTACCTAAATGATGCCCCCATAATAAAACAGCCAGAAAACCTGCGGTGAATTATAGGAGAATGTCTTTACGATAAGTGCCTCCGCATTGGTATTAAAAAAAACATTCTTCTGTTATTTATTAATTTTAAGTAAAATTTTTTCAAGACCTTCTATTTCTTACCGTGAAAAATCTTTGATTCTCATATTATCTTCTATTTTATTACTGCCGGGATTACTCCCGAGTCACTGTCAAAACCGGGAAAACTATAGAATATAATTTTACATGTCTTGTCTTTTAACTGAAATTATTTTCAATGATTTGGAGATGATCAGAATTGCTTTAGAGACGATATTCTGATGTCTTTTCGAGATTTCCTCGGTTAGGTTTTGTGGTCTCAGTCAACAGAACTTGAAAGGATTTACAATGTGTATTTGTGCTTTGGTGTCGGTGATGATATTCATTCCTTTTTAATTACCTATACTTAATCTCGTCTTTGCGATGTTTAGTGGTCTTTCAGAGTTCCAGATTGAAAGACTACTGAGGTAACATGCAATACAATTCTGATTTATTAAGTATGTTACTATAACTCATAATTCTTTTATGCTCTATTCAATAACAATACTGAATATCCACTACAGTGCATATGTTTTTTAAATGTGCATAGTTAAAAATTATCGCACAGATACACAAATGCATATTTTTAAAGAATTAATGAATGTTATACCGTACTACCTTTCCATACTATGGCTACAACTATAGATCGCTATGTCAAGGATTCGAATAAGGCTTTTCATAGTATCTTGTCATAGATTTTCAGTAACGCTGAAGTTAAGTTAATACCCAGAAGCAATGAAAGAAGTAAATTTTTAAAACCGAGGCGTAAGAAACATTTTTCTCAGAGAAACACTTCTTAGTGTTGATTTTTAAAAATGTTTCATGGAACAAGTTAAATGTGAAAATATTCCAAGAATCATTTGAGTCCTTTTCATCAAATTCTGGCAACCCTACACGAGGCTTAAATGCATCTGTTCTTTTTTTCTACTACGCGATCTGCACTTATCAGCTCTTTCACAAAAGATTCATTTAAAGACCTATAAACGCCAAACTTACTTAGATCTGAAATTTAACTCCGCGATGGTAAAAAAAAACCCGTCTTTTTCCCCCAGCTGCTATTATGTTTCTAAGTCATGACCCTTGCCCTAATGGGAAGAGGGCAGAAAATGAAATTTTCGAATTGTTCTTAACCGAAGTTAAAAACGCATTCTACTTTAAAGTTTCTAGAAAAAAAAAATAAAAATTTGATGACGTTCGCGAAAAGGGAGTTTGATAGAAATACTTATTGAAACACGAAGTATGAAATCAAGAAGATTTGAAATGGATTTATTTATTGAAGTAAACATTTATAAGAATCATTTATAGCAATAAACATTTCTTTGTACAAAAAATTGTTTTTCTCTGGAGAGGAAAATGCATTTTATTTTATTAGTCTGTTGTAAAATATCAAATCTAATTAATTCTGAATTTTAAATGGAGACTATAGTCTTGCTGACAGAATCAAAAATTTGATTGAATACGGGATAAATATTACATTTATTACATCTATTTTGAGTAAATGTATCTATGTAGGGAACAGTTGCATTTTATTTGCTTTATATATTTGATCAAGTTCGCTTCCTTACGAAAACTGATTAATTTTAAAATTCTTCGGGATAAAGAATGATAAATATGTGCATACCACTGCATAAATAATCAATGCAAAAACGTAAACTTCCTTAGTCCTCGAGAATGAGCTCACAGTTCCTAAAAATTATAGTATAAGTTATTTTATTTCCAGTAATAATTATAGGAAAACTGCTGAGGGCTTTGTGTTTAAAGCGATCTCCTCCTGGATTTTTATTTTCATTTCGCTACTTGTTACTTTGGAAGGTTAATTACTTGCTCAAACAAGTGCCTGATCGTGACACTCATTAACAACCTCGACGGAAAGTTGAAATGAAATTTTACTTTGAAGTCTGCCGGGTATTTTTATGGATTGGTGAAAGGTAACTTTCCCGTTCTTTGAAAAGTTATGCAGTCAATTTAAACCTTATTTCTAATTTTTATGGGAATATATTTGCCTATCCAATTTTGAAGTTGAATCGGGAAAGTTTG
The DNA here is from genome assembly GCA_907164885.2 of Dolomedes plantarius. Lineage (NCBI taxonomy): Eukaryota > Metazoa > Arthropoda > Arachnida > Araneae > Dolomedidae > Dolomedes > Dolomedes plantarius. Next base: position 105,488,583 of record OU015491.1, read on the forward strand.
AACCGCACATATGTGCATAAGTACACTTTCTTCCACTAATAAACTGCGATCATTAATATTCATGCAGTAACTTTCAATAATTCAAGCAAGCGATTATTAAAAAGTTTGTAGTATTGGAATAATTTGTTCCAAACTTGTTTATCTCTAAATTGTATGCATATTTGCATTTGATTCCAACCAGGTGATTTTAATTTTGAAACTTTAGAACTAAGAAAAGATTCCTACTCTCCGAATTATGGTGAAAAAAAGAGAGTTTTGAGATTGCGGAACTGTTTTGACTGAGAACTTACTGAACCTTGTATCATATCTAACTGTGATATGCCCCAAAGTTTCTTAACTGATTTACAAGATAAGCCTGACTGGAACGAGCAATATAGTTCCGGTGATCTAAGAGTTTGAATTCTATCTAAAGAAGTTCGTGGTTAAGTTTCATTTCAAGAACCTTATTAAAGTTGATGAGAAATTATTTAACATTTTACTTTGTTATCTAAACTAAATAGGTGTATCCTCCCAGCATCTCCAAAGAGAGACTCTTATATCAGATGAAAAAAAGGAATCATGATGTTATCTTCCACAATAAATACAATACAGAATACAAATGATTAAAGAGCTACTGACAAAATCAGTAATTATAAATGAAGTAGAAGTATTGCTTGTCTACTAAGAGCAGAAAATTTAAATAATTATTCATGAGTCCTCTTCTTTAGTCCTCTTCAAATAAGGAAAGGGTATTAAGTTTTTTTCTGCCTTATACATACTATCAAAACCCGATATTAATTATTTACTACTACAGTGGTAAAATAATTTATAGCTTGAATTTATTTTGCTAATCATAGAATGAAACATGCTAGACATATTACCTTAAGATGGCAACTTCAGAACAAAAATAAATTTTGAATAAACTATTATAATTGCAACGTTACGTAAAATAAAGTTCTTAAACTTTCCTGAAGGTAACCATATGTATATTCAAATTATTCTAAAATATTTAGAATCTTTGTCGGTAGATGATGATATTTATTTACTTTAATGTAATGTAAGCTGTTTAAAGGGAAGCGTCGTTATCCCGAAACAAAACACAAGATTTCAGCAGAATTTTGAAAAGTTAAATCCTGTTCAATAAATGGGAGTGATATTTTATTCAAGTAGCAACAATGAAAGGACTTGACTTAATCCCTATTTATGTAAAATTGTATTACACATTTTCTTAAACGCTTTTATACATATGTTTCTTAGTGTATATAAGATGCTTACAAAAAGGGTTTAAAAGGGTGTTTAAAGGGATTATAGCATCCTTATTTCGAACAGATGTAGTTTCGTTCATTCGAGGACTTCTTTCGTATTAATCAGTGGATAAAAATGCTGAGAAAAGATTGAGGGCTTACTTAAGTGCTTCTTTTTCAATGCGGAGGTACTTGCTCAGGCAATGCGGAGGTCTTGAGGACACTTGTCCGTCTACACTGTGATTTTTCTGGCTGCTTTATTATGGGAACACTATATAAATGAATCGTTGACTAGAACCCGAGCTAACACAAGAAAATGTTACGACGCTAACCATTATACGATGAGGGGGTGAGGTCAGGTGTAAAATAAATGTTTTAATATTTTAAAGAGGTCATTTTGTTGCAGCAATATCATACGAGAGAGATTGATTTATAAGAATATTTAACTTAGTCAAAGAAAATATGGAGAAATTGTCTAAATCGTAAAGCATTTTACAGTCGTTCTTTCCAGCACGAGAATACGCCGTTCAAATAATATACAATTATATTTATTGCCCCGTGAATATATTTGGTTTTGCTAAAATTAATTTTGTTTGCGATGTATAATTATTACGCTCTCTGCTCTCGTCAAAACCATTGTCTAACACCATATTACAGAGACTAATTCCACACCTTCATACAACCCAAAAATTTCCTCATAAATATCAAAAGTAGATTTTCTCATAGTATATGTTAGATTCAGTGTGCATACGTTTTTAAAGTGACAAAATTTTTCATACAGAGATAAAATGATGGTATGGATGCAAATGCAATTATTACCTTCATGAACTTTTGCTATTTATGAGAGCTGCTGTTTAATCGACACCTGTTTGAAGATATTCTTGGTCTCATGTTTGTCAGACAATTAAATGGGCCTACGATTTCTGTCACAGGGTTAAATTAGAGAACTTGCGGAGAATTATATGCAAGGGAGGAAGGCTATGGGATGCTTCGCATGCAATAAATTGGGAGACTTTAATGGCATACGATGCAGGTGTTGCATTGATATTCAGAGTATTTCATTCTCTCTGAATTTCGAGGCACAAAACATTTTTCAATGAGACACATACGTTTTCTGGATATGGAAGTATTTTCTAGCTGATTTAAAACGAATATGCGATGTTTTCTGCTCATGATATTCATAGTGTGCGTCCCTGTTTTAGTTCTGATTTTCTTAAAGATAGCGAGAAACAAATTTTAGTTATTGTTTTACTGACAGTAAATTTGCTTCAAAAATCACTTTAAGTCAAATTAGATACCTTTTAGTAAGGAAAAATAAAAAGTAAAAATAAAAACTGCAACTAAAATTGCTTCCAGCCGTTTCCATATACCTTTATTAAGCACGCACTTAGGATATTTAAAATTTAGGGGGTAATATTAGAAAATTAGGTCCTCATTATATTATGTATGTTTATTAGGTTATTATTTTTCCAACTGTATAAGAAGTAAAAAAATAGATCCTCAAAATTAGGTACTAATTACTGTACCTGGTTTATGAAATCTCATTGAAATTCATAACCAAAAATTTCAATATTTTTTTTCTTAGAATAGATAGTGTGTGCATGTGTAATTGCTGTTACAGTATCTATTAATAGCGCCTAAGTTTTAAGCACTTTCTGTGAACTTAAGCATGCTAAAAATGGTTTCTGCAATTAATTCAGTAATAAACATTGAAACTATTCGCTTATACTGTTTAAAGAAAAGCTGTGCGAGTTTAACGTTAACAACACATTGATAAATCCCATAAGTTTAAAATAATATATATATATGTATATGTATATATATATATATATATATATATATATATATATATATATATATATATATATATATATATATATATATATATATATATATATATATATATATGTGTGTGTATATATATATATTAGTATAGAGTATGCTTAATATTATCAAAAATTCTTTTGAGTATATATTATTTATTTATTGATTTTATAGATTCAATAATATATTTAATAGATTCATTGATAGATTTATTTACGGTTTTCATTTTATATAGCATACCTCAATTAGGAAAAATATGACTTACATGGAACTTTTAGAAAATGTTTATCTGCGTTGTATCTAAAACACAAAGTCGTAAAGTGCAAGTCCTTCTTTCTTCGAATCATTTGATCGTATTCCTTTATTTCGTAATCCCGTTTCTCAATTCCTTCTCCTCAGATCTACTTTCCCCTCTTTTCCCCCCATATCCTACTTTATTTATTTGCTTCGTTATCGGTTATGTCCCATTCTGGTATGAACATTTCTCCCCTCGTTTCTTTCACGAGCATTTCCCTTTTCACGTTACGCTTCTGTCGCCGCCACCCAAGACGTTTATCTGGAAATTTTCATCGTTTACCGTATTTATATCAAGAAGATGATACTCGCACTCGTGAATTGGCCACACAGACTATCTCTTATTTGCCTCGGCCTGATGAAGAACTGCGGTAATTAGTTTGAAACTAGTCTGCCATTCGTATTTTTAATCTAGATTTTAAGACACTGCGTATTCCTGTTAAGGTAAGTTGGGGTAACTGGGCCATAGATTTTCAACTTTTTTATATACTATACATTTAAAACATCAAAATTATACTAACATGTATAATTTTAAAAAATCTTTGTATTACATGCATTTTAGTAAGTCTTAGGGAGTCTGTTTAAGCTTTGATATTGATTTTTATTATATATATATATATATATATATATATATATATATATATATATATATATTATATTTAAATATTGTATATATTTTTAAATACAGGTGGTCCTAGTTCCCATGATTAATGGGGTAAGTAGACCACCCAGATCTATATCTCATAAGAAACAGCAGAATCTGTTACTGGGTAACTGGCTCCAATGCTTGTATAGGGGAACACGGGGTAGAACGGGGTACCAAGTTGAAAATATGTTTTAAAAATGGAAAAGGGTTAATTAAGAGAGGTGGGAATTTTTTTATGAACACTTTATAATGTTATATTCACAAAAATACAATAATATTATAAGAAAACAAAAGAACAATATTTTTTTTTCAAAAACAGAAAATTTTGTCATTTGCCCCGTTCTGCTCCATACCCGGGGAGCGTGGTAAGGATAAATAATTATAAAAATATATAAAACTGGTGGAAATGCAGATAAAATAAATTTGCTCTATATTTATTTAGTTCTTAGTGACTATGAAGGTTTAACTACAGTTTTCATTGATTGTGTCATTTTCTTAAGGCTATTAAGAAAATCTAGACACTAAGACAGCCTTATCTGTTAAGACAGCGGTCTACCCTCTCTTCCGATTCGTCCTTTTTGCGCTTTCTTTAACTTTTGGAATAGGCATTAGAATTTCAGGTGAAACATGAAATGAAGAGGCTCTGTTGCCAGTTGTCATCCAAGAGCACCCAGAAGTGGCACAATTAGTCTTATTAAATCGGACCTTCTTAATTGGCGTGTCATCATTAAAGTTGGCTGAAACCTCGCCAACTCTATCATCCAACCTGATTAGCATGACTATTGCACCAAATGTTTCTTCGGATTTGCGAACAGATAAAGTAGGATGTTTCTTAAGGAATCCATTGATCCAATTTTGGCCTGCGATTACCTTTTGAAATCTATGATTAAGGCCATTTCTTACAGCCATCTGATAAGTTAGGCTACGCAAGTCTTTCATTGTTAGACCGAATAACCTAGCCTCCATAGTTTTTAAATAGTTAACGAGCACAAATTCCAGCTCTTCCGTAAATACGTTTTTAAATTTTCCAGCCATTTTATCAATTTTATAGTCAGGGTTTTCCTTCCCTAACTATCTTACGTATCTTTCCTAACGTATCTTTCCTGAGTATACTGGGGAACATCAAATTGGTTCGAAGCCTCCAAATACCCAGATTGGCCAGAAATAACCACCTCGACAGCATTGTTAATTGCCTCAGTAGACCATGATTAGCTATTTGCTTTTTTCTTATAGTCTCGAACCATCTGAAATCGAATGAAAAAAATAAGGGACGTACTAAAAACGATTTCTTAGTTAGAAACATTGCGGGGCGGAATGGGGAAGTACCCCATTGTGCTCCACCCGTTCTGCCCCAGGGGCACGATTTAGGTTAGGGAGGTAAGGTCCGTCGATAAAGATACGTAACCAAAAGTTTAACTAAACGAAACTAAAGACAATTAAACGTACTTCAAGCAGGTACTAAATATAGTTATGATGTAAACAAGTATGTATACTTTACCTTGGTTACAAAATCATCAGAATTTACAATACAGGAGCAAAAAATCCCACAACTAAAAATTCACGCACTAACGCTGGAGAAAACTAGACTAACATGGCTGCCGTAGTTGAGCAGCAATAGGTTGGTCTAGTTCTACTTATTGCCACTCGTTGGCAGTACCTCCTTGACACCGAAAAACGTCGAACTTCATTCCGCCCCGGTACCCCGTTGTGCCCCGGGTTCCCCTATCTAGAAAAAGAAAAAAAATTCTACCCCCATTTAAAAATAATTTTTCAAAGCAATTACCCATGTTGTGAGATAGATTTTTAGCGAAAACCGGAAAAAAAACACACAGAGTGGAATTCCCACTTAATATGTAAAGGAAAAATCTGGGAGGGGATGGCCCTGTTACCCATGGGCCCAGTTACACCAATTTACCTTATATGCAATCCGTATTATAAGAGTGCAAGAAAGACTTTTAAATAGGCACATAATTTGGTTCTACCTAAGGCATTTTAAAATGCTTAGACCAGTACCGTACAAACAGCGTTCTCAAAGGATTACAGGGCTTAGAAGTTACATAATTTCTCTTATCTTTGGTAGAAACGAGATACTTGGCAAGGAACTAAAGAGATAAACTATGTGCTTGAGCAACAGTCATTTCATCTCAGAGGGAGCCCCCTTCTTGACATGGGGAGAATACACCCGGCAGATCCATTCCTGCCAGTATGTTCATCATATCTACTGTGATTGACTTGTAGCAAATACAAATGTCTACCATCCGAGTATGTTAAGACAAATGGTGGTAGAGATTTGAATTACAAGCTAGATATCGGCAGACTGAGGGAGGAAGACTGAAGACCTGATATGACTGATGGTCAAGCTCTGTTGAATTGTACCCTCAAGATGTATTCTATCTTTTTGCATCGAGACATGGTTTCTTGTGGTCTATCATACAGATTAAAGAAAATAAAACAAATTTCAGGCAACGAGAATAATTTCGAAAGGCCCTATATTTTTACAGTGTTTTACGGGAAACGAATGAAAAAAAATGTATCATATGTATCTGAAACTTTTATTTTAAAGTAATTTGGTCCTTTGAATTAGTTTAACTTATATTCCGTTTCGTGTTAGGCCTAAAATACTCATTACTGCCAAATAAATAGTCTCCGAGGAGGAAAATCTAAAGATTAAATGTAACCCACAGTAAATATGTTTCTCACGTTAATGTTTGTTGTACATTTGTATGAATAACACAAAGGAAAATTAGCTGCATATTATTCAAGAGACTTATAAAGGTAAAGTCATATACAGAGACCTAAATATAGTTTCGCGTATAATTTTAGATTTTTGATATGTTTATGTCTAATTCTAGGTAATGCATACACACTTCTACATTTGTATTTTTTCACATGTAAGCAGCAATGAAAAATGGATAAATGCAATGTATTTATCAAGCGTGAAGTTAAACATAGATAAATATGCCATATGCTTGATAGTGTATAGATATAAAATGTATATTTATCTGTATCCTTACTAATTCTCTAAACTTCATTCTTAATTACGTTTTGACCTATATTGCAAAGGTAGAAAGTTGTATTTTTAAAATACGGTATTCTACTGTTAAAGAAGCCTAAAATTGGCCCGTATTGTAATTAGAGAATGGTTTATTGAAAAAAAAATACATTTTCATTTGACTTAAACAGTCTGTGGTTATCTTTTTTCTTAAAAAGATATCCTTTTTAAACTTTGACAGGAAGGAGGAGGGAAGTGGGCTGCAGTTCTATATCCCCATATCGCATGAGTACATCAGTATATCTTCCGCTGAACTTCACAGAGTCTTTTGTCAAACATTCAGATCGAAGCACTATAGCTTTCTTCAGACCAAGTGAATACAATATTTTGACCATGAGTTATTTAATTTAGTTAAAAATTGAAAGTTATAGAAAGAGCACAATATACAGTTTTACTGTAAAATGAGATGTAAAGTTAATAACACATGAAGTGCCTGTACTTGACATCCTCTTTAAACATTTCTTGACAGTGTGCATGGCTCCGTATCCCTATAAATGACATTTCAACACGCTTAATTGATATTCTTTTGAAATTTTGATTTCTAAAAAAAATTCGGGTAGTCTTTTCTAACGAAACTACTGCGGGTTATTAACTTATGATTACTTATCGTCGCTTACCTCTTTTGTATGTATATATGTATCTATATATATGTACGTATATGTGTGTGAGTGTGTGTGCGTGTGCGTGTGCGTGTGTGTGTGTGTGTGATAACAATATTAATAATCTTTAATCGCCCTTTTTGATCTTTCTTTCTCATCTGGTAACTTTCCGATGCCTTGGCGAGATGCTTCGCCTTTGCCAATACTAACACTCTCCACCAATTCCTGGCAAACCCTTTGACCGAATTCTATTTTTCGCGCATTATGTCAGACGGTGGGCTGACTCGAAGTGAATAGGATATGTGGCTGCTTTCGTAAAATAAACTTCAATTGTTCGTTACGATTTGGAATCATTTTGTTTCGGCCTCGATATGCTTTATCTTCAAGAGATGACCATTCGGGACATCTCATATATATATATATATATATATATATATATATATATATATATATATATATACACAGAGGCTGTTCGCACATTTTTAGACGATTTTGGTAAGCGGTAATAAAAATCATTTGCTGCAAAAGAAGTAATTGCAATTGTACTATGTTTTTAAAAGTCAAAATTATCGTCTGCGGTTTGAAAGTTTGTTTTTATTCAAAATGGCGTTTTTAACAAAGCAGTGGTTCGAAGGCTACATTTATGCCCTTTCCGAAGAGAAATATGCATACTCCGTTATCCAAAAACGATTGTGAGAGTCATGGTTTTGTGATATCTAAAGCGTTGATAGGTAATATCGTCAACAAGAAATGAAAAAAACGTCAAATTGGAGCCTCAAGTGGGACAAAAATTCCAAACAAGTATCCAAGGAAAAAACGGACATCTTGCAAAGGTACGTTGCAACTATTGCAAAGGTACGTTGTTTAATGTTAAAAGAAAATCCCCCTACTCAAAGGACAGTTGCAAAATCAGTAAAATGCTCGGTGTCCACTGTAAACAAAATGATAAACGTTGATTTAAATCTTAAGAAAGAGAAAAAACACAATGTGCATCGTCTTCTTCCAAATCATATCGCTGAACGCAGGACACGCTGCAGAATTCTATATGAGAAACACTTATCCAAAGAAAAATGGAAAACAATTGTCACAATAGATGAATCATGGGTGTATTTAAATGATTGCAACAAAAAAAGAGCCATTTATTACTATCAGGAACATATACTATCAGGAACATATTTTATCGCCAATTTTTCTGAATGAAATACCATCGCTTTACCCACAGTGCCATCAATCTGTGAGACTCCATCAGGACAAAGCTAGCAGTCACACATCAAAATCCATTGTAAATTTCCTAAAAGAAATGGAACAAAAAACTGATATCAAGGCCATACCCTTCACTGATATCCCTACTAAATCTCCCGATGTATCACCTATGGATGTTTGTGCTTTCGGACTTTTAAAATCTGCATTATCCAAACGTCGTCCCAAAACCCTTACAGGACTCTGGAAAGCTGTTCAGGAGGAATGGGATAGAATACCTCTTCTGACACTTCAAAAGGCATTATTATCCTGGAAATTGCGGTGTCGAAAGATAGTTCAGAATAAGGGATGTTAAATAGAACATTTAAAACACAAGAATTTTATGTAATTTAGTTTTGTGAATACAATATACATCGTCTAAAAATGTGTGAACAGCCTCTGTATATATATATATATATATATATATACATGTGTATGTCAAAATTTTGAAGCATTTTGGTACTTTTCTTTTCAACTGTTTACTGCTTGCCCAAGCGATACAGACTGAGTTTAGCACGCTGCCAAAATTTTTCGCGACGCAGGACATCTGAAATTTTGCTTTCCGGCGCACCTTTATGGAGGAACGTAATCCTGCATTAAAATTGTTTTTTTTAATAATAATTCACAGTGTGTTTGTACATCTCCCAAATGACATTGTTCAATCAAGGGTTACTCGGAATGCTATATTTTATTAAATTATCTAAACATTTGTCCCCAGTTAAAGGATACAAAATTAAAGTAAAATTAGTGATGTAATTTACTCTTTTTCAAAAATTTACCAAATTTCTAATATTTCTATTACACGTTTTCCTCGTTTTACATTCAAATGAATTTTATTTACATGTAACGTTTCACCCCTACAGAAAATGCCGCAAATTTACTTTAATTAGAAATTGGAATATGAACACGTGAACGCAACGTAATATAAGCGTAAATGTTATATTTAATTGCAGAAATCAAATACTTCCATGTTTCAAACAATGTGATGGTATGAATTCGGGGATGTCTGCGACTCTATCTTTTTTCCATGGCCCTTAATGAAATTAGTAAGTCCAAATGTTTTGTAACTATAATATTTTCATTCGGGTATAAATCCGAAATCACGCATGAAGGCATAGAATAATTTCTGCCTGTACTTTATCGTTAGTCAGAACGGCATTGCTGCTGTTTTCATTCAGTTGTAAAGTTGTAATTTACATTTTGTGATTAATTTCGATATCATTCCCAAAAATTTTAATTTAATTATAGATTTCATTTATTTTCCTGGTCAGGGATATGCTGTATTCTTTGCTATATTCATTTCGAATAATCATCACGAAATGAAATGTTTTGCAAACCTAATTTGAATATGAAATCCATAGGATGCCAAGCTATAAATTTGATATTTAGGATAAGAAAAGTTAAGGGCTGGTTTATTTTCAAAGTTGTAACTTTTGGCGTAAAGGGAATTTCGACGAGTTTGTAGTTAATATTCTGATTATTTTTAAAAATTTAATTTGTGTTTTGAACTTTTTTGATGTAGAGGAAACTTTTCTCAAACATATCGAATGATAACCCCAAATTATCGTTTAAACATATAGTAAATTTAGTTTCCATCTCGATCCTTTTCAAAGTTATTTTTAAAAGTCCAGATTTTAAAAGGTTAAAGGCCATGTTAAGGCGTAGAAGAATATCAGGGAGAGAAATGACAGATAAACAAAATGAAACATATCATGACTTAACTTCATTGTAGCTTCTGATTCCATATAAGTTCCATATAAGCCAAAATAATTTCCACAAGAACTCAGCATTATTCAACGTATAAAAATTAAATAATTAGATAAATGCCAAAAGCATGCAAATGTCCTAGAGATGAAGGTTAAGAAAGTTCGCATTAGCAAATAAATGATGGAAAAATTATAATAAAAGCACATTTAGTGAAAATTTATTAATTATTCATTATTTTCATCTCAAAACGTCACTATACTTTTAGTCATACTTAGACAACTGAAATTTTAAAGAGATAACATGTATAAAGAATTTGATAAATGGTTTTTCAAATAAAATCATATATCCTAGTTTTAACGTAGAAAATACGTCTGTTTTAACGTACGTTCCTCAATAACGGACCTGCGGAAAGCAAAATTTCAGCTTTGTCGTGAGTTATAATTTTGGCAGCGGACCAAACCCAAAAGCAGTAAAACAGTTAAACAGAGAAGTACCAAAATGCGTCAAAAAAAAAAAGAGGTAAGCAACGATAAGTAATCTTACGTTAATAACCCGCGGGGGTTTCGTTAGAAGAGACTACCTGAAATATTCTAGTATGTTTCGAAAAAATTCTTAATCTAATATTTAACTGATAAAACGCTTGTCTTGAAATAAAGCAAAAGATCAAAGCAACATAAAACTGGCAGATTGTGCATTTAAAATTGAAACAATTTCTGCAATTCTTTGTGGCAGCACACACACACACACACACACACATAACTGGTTTATGTATGTATACTGGTCGTGGGAGAATCTCAGAGTAATTATAATTACGGGAAATATGTAGATTAAAATTTTTTCCACTATATAAATGTCGATAAATTGGTCTACTTATCTTGCAATGATATTAAAAGAATATTTAACTTTCTTCTTTGTTCCGAATTTTAAGCCACTCTCATACCCTATACATTTCTACAAATACAATGCTATCACTTAGTTATGAAAAAAATTCCAGCTAAATTTACATTGAAACTCATTCATATAAAATAGCAGGAGACGAGTCACAGAGTCGGAATAGCGCATTACACACTGCAGATGTCAGGCACAAGAGTTATCTAAAGTACAGTGCAGAATTTTAAATGTTATGGGGGACAGTGAGAGAAGTTAGTTGTGAGGCATTGTGATTACATTTGAAAGAGGATCCCATGTCTTCCCTGAAGTAATTATTGTGGTCTGTTTAAAAAATATTCAGTTTTACGGTGTCCTTTTATACATGTAAGGAAAACATGTATATAAGGACATGTATATGCATGTCAATGCTTAAATTTTAGAATGTGTTCACCATAAATTATTTACTTTTCCCCCTTTTCTTTCACCGTTCTCCAAATTCAAAGCTTTTATATGCAGAACGTTAGAATAAATTACCAATTTCATTAAAAGTAAAAGTCAGTTGCTCTTCTTTTTATCTTTAATAACTCAAGAATGAACATAAGTTCCTACCTCTAGGAAATAGAACATTATCAAAATAAAGAGGAATCAAACACATATTGGGAATTTCCTTAACACACGCATGCATAAAGACATTGATTCCGTGGGTGTCATTATGATAATACGCCCTCATAAATATGTATAGAAAGTGCACAGAGACAAGCTACATGAAATCAAAGAATTCATTTTAATGAACGTGATATGATTAGTGTAGTAAATCCACTCATTTTATAGTCACTAGAAAGATAGAGGTTAGAACTTAGATTGTGTTCTGGAAAGCATCAAATCAATAAGGTTCTGTTTTATTTGCAACTTTTGCACACCGAAGTTTACGTATATAACTTCAAAATGAAATGCATGGCGCAATTTTATGAGTAAAGCATTCTTAGTTTGAATTACATTTTTCGCACCAGCAGGATAATTAGAGCAAAGCAGCACACGTGTGAAACACATATAATTGCTGAAACCGTAGAGACTCGTTCCATGGAAATTAGGCAATCAAGTGGCTGCTAATTGTGTGTCGAAAATTAGCCGATAGCGAATATTGAAGAGAGAGAGTAGACTTCATTTGTTTCTAAAATCCAATTAGCAAACTGATAATATATGTGTTACCAACCAGCTCCTGAATTGTGAAAATATCGAAAAATAAAAGGCTTGCAGTCTGGTGAATGACTTATGCTGGCGATATAAACAGGTTGCACTGGTGTATTTCTCCGTCTACATTACCCCGATTCAAAATGACACTTCTGATGTGCCCGAGGCTATAAAGTGGTAATTTACAGGTTTCAATTAATTCGACAATCTCTTTTCTTCAACATTTACTGGCCTTTTGAGTTATGTTTATCGAATGTGCCTCGAGAAATACTTGTTTCTCATTATCTATCGAGATTGCGAGTTTGCTTAAGTATCTGACAAACTAACTGTTAAAAATTTTATAATATAAGGCAGATAGAAAATTTTACTTTCCAGCAAAAACTAAAGAAATGTTGGAAATCTGAACCTAGTATTAAAACATGTTTGTTGAAACTTATATAAATCGTCAAAAGGATTTGAATTAATTTTTTTATGATTATGAGCTTATGTAAGTAATCTATGAAAGAGTGTTTTCATACACGAAGATAAAATTTTCTTCTCATATCCCTATAAAATACGCATTTAAATATAACGTATTTATGTTTTTTCCTATATTCATTTAATGAACAAAGTATTTTAACTGTTAGCAATACCTTCACCTGTAGATTACCGGGCCCATTTTTCCGATTCCCTCTTTAGAACGTGGAATTTCATACCCCCTTTGTAAGAACGCCCATTAAGGGGGTTATATATACAGTGGAATCTCGATCGATCGTTTTCGGATCCATCGTTTTCCCGTATGTGTCGTTCATTTTATCCACTCCCAACGATCATATCGCTTTGTTATGTTTCCGCATCTATCGTTCATTTCAATTGGTCCCTTGAAAAACGATAGATCGAGATTCCACTGTATATATATATATATATATATATATATATATATATATATATATATATGTATATATTTATTTATTTATATATATATATATATATTTATTTATTTATTTATATATATATATATATATATATATATATATATTTTTTTTTTTTTTTTACGGTGGTTCCTTGACTTACGAGTTTTTCGAGATATGAGCTATCTTTTGGCAGATTTTTTGCTTCGAGTTACGAGCTATAATTCGGGTTACGAGCAAGCTTCATACCCCACCGCTAATTTGCGCAGCGAAGGCCATATTACGTGCTCATCAAACGAGAACCCGAGAAGCATATAATATTTACACCCTTTATGTTCAATTATTATACAATTGTATAATATTATTCTAAGACTACTATCCAATATTAAACCGAGAATTTAACACTCAACAATTATCACCCGGGCAGCTTGCTCTGTCTACACTTGAGTCGCCATCCGAAATCGAACAGCGTCCAACCTTTCTCAGAGAAATAGCTTCAATTCCCTCCTCCACACTGGAACCCCCATGAGGTCTAGGGGATAGTCCTTGGTTAAAATTCAAAGACTAAGATTTAATTATTCATTTCGGCCTTTCTCCTCCTCTTACATTAGAATCTGCAAGGTAATTGTTGTACATTACACTTAATAATACACGTTTATTGGAGTACATTCTATTGTATTGCGTTTTTATGCAATGTTCATCATTTATAAACACATTTCTCTTATTTAAAAACATATAACAAAAAATTGCGGTGTTTTGGGGGAGCACGGAACAAATTAATGGATTTTATTTCAATGGGGAAAATTGATTCGAGATACGAGTATTTCGAGTTACGAGCTCCGTCATGGAACGAATTATACTCGTAAGTCGAGGCACCACTGTATATACATATATTTTCATTCTTGGGTCCGTATTCTTGGGATACATGCTATCCCACCCCGTAATGAAAAGGTTAAACAAGAAGCATTTTACATAATAATAATACCATGTTTGTTTTCCGCTGTTGAAACTCTAAGAGGAAAGATAATGAAATCAAATTTTTAGGCTGGCTTCCATCGTCTCAGCTTTGTATACCAAAGTACACGGAAGAGAATTTTATGGATATATGCATGAGCGTTCATTTACTTATACTATTAACATAATTACTATTATTTTCAACTATATATAGGAGTTTTATCCGACATTAAACCAAAATTTTTCTTGTTCGTTTCTTGTGCTATACTTTGTAGGACAATACAATTGCGGTTGAACTCTTTGCTACTAAATCGATCACCAATTATATCTAGTCATCCTTATGAGTTGTGCTGTAATTATGATGGTTATTAAAAATTTTATAGAATTTGTTCCATTTATAATGACGTAAACGACCTTAAAAATAAAGCGTGGGTATACTCATTTAAATATTTTGAATTAGATTTTACAAAATCAATTGTGATTTTGAATCAATTGTGGTTTTGAATTAGATTTTCAAAATAAATTGTGGTACTACTAAATCGATCACCAATTATGTCTAGCCATCCTTATAAGTTGTGCTGTCATTATGATGGTTATTAAAATTTCTATAGAATTTGATACATTTATAATGACGTTAAAGATCTTAAAAATAATGCGCGTGTGTATACTCAATTAAATATTTTGAATTAGATTATTCCCTAAGCATACATTTTTACCAAATTAATTTTTGTCAACTTCGAACAACACTTACGATTACTTATCTATATATATAAAACAGTTCCGTAACTGATTCATTCATTCATTCATTCACTGACTGACTGACATACAACGCACAGACCAAACCGCTGGACTTAAAGGGCTGAAATTTTGCATGGCGATTCTTCTAATAGTGTAGGGGTGCACTAAGAAAGCTTTTTCAAAAATTCTTCTTAGATTTTTTTAAATTAAATTTTTAAGCTGTTTTTTAAACTTTTTTTACGTTTGCATTTAAAATAATACATTGAGGGTTATAAAATTTATATCACGAGAAAGATCATAAAAATTCCTTCAAAATGAAATTTTTTTCAAATTTTTACCTCAATTTCCTGATTTTTGGTGAATTTTTAAAGATTAATTTTTAGAATTTAATTTATTAAATGCTGATCACGTGATTTCTTTTTCTGGTACTTTAAATAAATTTATCGTCACGTGCAAAAAAAAAAATAGACAAAAAAATATTTTTTTCTTGCTAATGCGGCAGACGATTGGACTTTATTTTGTCTATAAAAATATCCCTCACGATTTTTTTATAAATATGTTTTTTTTACATCAATTGTATACATTGATCGTCGTATTTATTATAAATATATATATATATATATATTTTTTTTTTTTTGGAATTAATTGCATACATTGACCGTTGTATTTAATTTCAA
Source organism: Dolomedes plantarius (assembly GCA_907164885.2). Lineage (NCBI taxonomy): Eukaryota > Metazoa > Arthropoda > Arachnida > Araneae > Dolomedidae > Dolomedes > Dolomedes plantarius. Next base: position 105,504,487 of record OU015491.1, read on the forward strand.
TGTACTCCGTAGCGAAGCGCGGGTTTTCAGCTAGTGTTTATATAAGAGAAAAATAACATTTTGTAAATGTTATATTTTTGTATAATACTAGTTATTTAATTTATACCTTACATTTTAGTATTTGTATATAGATTCTTGTATAAATTATATATATATTCTTATAACCAATTTATTGTATATATCATATATAATTTTTTATATAAAGTTGTTTCAATATTCATATGCATCTCAAGTTACTAAAATAAGATTCCCTAATAACAATAATCGTAACTGCTAGTCCGAAACGCTGAAACCTATATAACATAAGCAGTAAATAATGTGTAAAGTAAGGGCATCATAGATTACTGTTGTGAAACTAAAGTAAGTGAAACATAAATTTCCATAACCTGGTGAAAGTTTTACTGTAATTAAATTAATTTCCCTTATTCCTTTCGATTTTATGCACGGATGGTGACTACATAATGCTTATTAATATTAATATCAAACGTCATAAAGTAAATACTTTGAAATATTGTGATTTTCTTTAAAAAATCTTTATATATATACATAAAGATGTTGGTTAAACTAAAGTGGGGAATTTGTTTGCATTAACAATTATTTTTATGATTCAAAAATAATTATTTTTTGAATATTAGTAAGTAAATACTTCGTTACGATGAAAAGAATTATTTATTTGAATAAATTTGTTCTGATTATTAATTGTATTGCGAGATAAAAAAAAAACCTTTTATTGAAGCATCACAGATTAATTAAAGAGGCTTTTAAAAGATGATTTGAGATAAAAGATGATTTATCCAAAACAAGCACTTTAATTAATGGATAAAGTAAGAAACTAATTGAATATTGCGGCTACGTAAGGAATTATTTTTGCTTTTGATCAATGGAGTTATTTATCATTAAAGCTGTTTCTATATTCCTTTTAATTATTATTACAGGGATATTTTAATCACCAGAATTTTTCTTTTCGTCAGAATTTCTCACGGTAAACCCCTTTCATTTAAATATTACCCACGGAAAATTCTCGCAGATTTCGCTTATTCGAGCGTACATTTTTAATTAAAACTGTTTTATTAAATTTAATCAAAGTACATTAGCAAATATCGTGAACTTACTGATGTATAAAGTTATATTTTTTGTGAATAAAATAATATGATTTTCACGAATCCCCCCCCCTACATTAAACTTGCGTGACGTATATTTGACAGCAGCAAATCTCGATCCAATGACATGTATTTTTGTCAGAAATAAATGCAAAGTTGGGCTTGTGGCGACCCTGTGGTACAGCGCGTTGGTTTTCGGTGCTGAGGGTGCTCAGATCAAATCCCGACGTTGCGCCACGAAAAATGCCTCCGTTCGTGTCGTCCCTTCATAGGGGGTGTGGCGTCACGACAAGTAGTAAGGCTATTCTCTCTGAGGCATTTTGCATTAATTCCATTTCATAACTATTGATCCATACCAAGAAAGACAGAGTTCTAATTAACAAACGAAGGCCAAATTTTTAAAACAAACTTAACAATTTATTTACAAGAAAAAAAAATTAAACATTAGACGTTTTCGACAAATTCAGTTAAGTTGGGTGCAGATACACGCTTTTTACAGATACACGCTCCAGGGCCCATTTTCGGCCAAACAACACAGGAGCCTAGTAAAAACACGTCTACACTGTGCGGGATCTATGAAGCGTCTCTCCCAATCTCTGGATTTTTCAGAAGGGGTCGAGGGGGGCAGCAGTTGCCGGCAGATTATCGGCTGACAGCTTTAGTGGCTTGGAACCGAACAACACATTCTTTGAAAACCACGCAGCTGTGTTTTCCAAGCGCTTGTGATGGTTTCGGGAATAAATAAGACCATATCTTTCCAGTACGCTACAGGGGTAATGTTGTCCGCCTATATGGTGCCCCCATAATAAAATGGGCAGTAAAATTGCGGCGTAGTATAGGCCAATGTTTGATTACAAGTGTCTCCGCATTGGTTAATTAAATGCAAAGCTTTTGAAGCTGTGTCGTGAGTGAACTTGTCCTGAAGTGTTGATCAAGATTTTGAGCAGTTTCAGGCTTATAGACAAAAATTTGCACATGGCTTAGTAAATCAGGAACACACAGTTTCTTATAATCTACAACAAAATTTAAAATGATAACCAGTTTTGAATGTTTAAATATGGTTCTTTATCAGTCAAGAAACCTTTATCTTTGATTGTTTCTTCGTACAGTTCCCAATAGCGGAGAACCTTAAGGCTGCTGTGTACTAACTTTATTAAATTCGATCACCTCAGTGTCAACCTATGGAGAAAATTTGTTCAAGGATTGCTGACTTGGATTTAAAGTTTTAAATAATTACAAGATAAAAGGAACTTTTTATATAACATGTTTTTAAATTTTCTGTTGAATCATTTAAACTTGACAATTCTATGTATTAATAAATACTTAAAAAAATTTGTTTTGATGAATTATCCATTAACTTGAAAGAAAATGATCAAATGCGTAATAAAGAGGTATGGAATGCGTAATCAATCGTTTAGCTCGGGAATTGCGAGCGTGACTTGCGTTTAACTTTTCGTTCCCGTCCCGGCTCATAGATGGCTGCACCATTCTACAAAACAAAATTAACTGAAAATGAATTCAATACTGTTTAAAAATGGCTAAAAGTATTAAAATAAGGCATTGCCATCGTGTTCTGAGCTATTATAAAAGTTTCAAATGTCTAGCTAGTCGGGAAGTTAGTTAAAAATATATTGCAAGAGTTGTACTGGACAAACACGCAAACACACAAACACACAAACAAACAAACAAGAAAGCGAGTTAATAAAAACATGTTAAAAAAATTGTACTCCGTAATAGGGAATGAAATTTTACACCGTGGGGTATTTTTCGGTTTTTTTTTAAATGCAAATAATATTTTAAATCATTCGGGTAAAATCTGGTATCGTTTGTTTAAAACGCTCATAAATTCCTTTGGTGGACGAAATTTATTAAATGAATCTTGTTGCAAGATGCACAAACGTTCTGACTATCTGAAAATATCGTTATTGTCTGATGATCAGCATTTATGTAGCTGTCAATTATAGACAAATTTTCTCCACAGGTGAACATTGAGGTGAGCGATTCCAATAGTGTTAGTACACAACAGCCCTAAGCTGTTTGACGTAAGTAAGAGAAACAGCTGAACTTTCTAGAATAATTTCGTGAGACTCGGTGACGAAAGTGTAGGAATAGGAAGGGAATAGGGAATAGGAAGTGTAGGAATAGGTAGGAATAGGATCGTCTATCAGAGATATGAGGGAAAAAATTTAAGAGTTCAAATGCACTCAAAGGGACATATTTTCATGGGTGGTAGTTGTCATAGGGACATGACAATAGTGTCACGGCTAGGGGCAGGAGAATTGAAAATTATGGGTCGAAGTAAATAATTGCTAAATGTAAGAAAGAAACATGGCAAATGGAGGGCAATAAAAGAGAAGGGGAGAAAGCCAACAATAAATCGAAACTAAAGATAAAGATTGTGCTAGTAAGGAAAAAAAGTATAAGATAAAAGTTCAAGAGAATGAGTTGCAACGAATACAAGAAAAGAAGAAGGGGAAGACTAAATGTATGATGGTTGTAAAACAGACCACCCTGCTTGATGTCGGAGCATGGAAAATGTTAAGCTAGAAGGAGAATTTTATAAATCCCGCTCTCGATGCGCATTGGTGAAAAGGGGATTGAGAAGAGGCAGCCACGGGCGAATGGCGATGGCATGGTAATAATATGGCCAATGGAAATTGTAAGAGGCGGAGTCAGCATTAATAGGAGAAAAATAATATGAAATAAGATAGGGAGGCAAAAAGAAGGAGAGTTACTTAGAAGTTTGAGAAAGAGGTAGTATCAACTTGACGAATATGTACGAAGTACGTCCGATGGTAGTAATATAATTCGTGGCACATGCAAAGTAGCCCGAGGAAGAAAGCGCCCCAGTGTCCTGTACCGAGGATCTGCAAAGAGTGAAGGAGCCCTATAACCTACGATGAGAGTGCCCTAGTTTACTGTGTAGAGTGTCTGCAATGATTGAAGGAGCCTTGTACCATAAGAAGAGAGTGCCCCAGTTTCCTGTATCGAGCATCTATAATGAGTGAAGGAGCCCTGTACCCCATGAAGATAGTGCCCCAGTTCCATTGCGATGATAGTGCAACGAAATTCGTCATTACGAATGCTAGTTTCCCAGAATAGTGATCCAGTGATCATCTGTAGAGGTACCGTCCTTTAGTGTTTCCTCTTCATATTTTACCCTCATTGCTTCTCATTGTGTAGCCTTAATAACTAATATAGAGCGCGATGAGGAAGTGATTTGAGTATAGAATGTTTATGGAGATAGATGATAATTCGTAATAAAAACAATTTAGTTAACATGATGCTATGCTGGTATATGAGTAAATATTAGTAGTAAATTGAACAAGATTAATATGAGTGATTATGCTTATAAAATGATATCATAATAATTGAATGAATTAAATATATGTTTCGTAGAGAATTAACTTAGTAGGAATGAAGTTGTAAGTAATCTGTGTAGATGAAGTATGAAATATTCAGTAGGAGTAGTATGAAAATAATTGAAGGAATTAAATATATGTGTCGTAGACAATTAACGTAGTAGGAATGAAGTTGTAACTAATATGTGTAGATGAAGTATGAAATATTCAGTAGGAGTAGTATGAAAATAATTGAATGAGTTAAATATATGTGTCGTAGACAATTAACGTAGTAGAATTGAAGTTGTGAATAGTACGTGTAGATGAAGTATGAAATATTCAGTAGGAGTGGTATAAAATAATTGAATGAATTAAATGTATGTGTCGTAGACAATTAACGTAGTAGGAATGAAGTTGTAACTAATATGTGTAGATGAAGTATGAAATATTCAGTAGGAGTAGTATGAAAATAATTGAATGAGTTAAATTTATGTGTCGTAGACAATTAACGTAGTAGTAAGGAGTTTGTAAGAAATATGTGTAGACGAAGTATGAATTATTTAGTAGGAATGTATTATACATATATGTGTTTTATTATTCAATAAATCAATTTGTTAATTAAAATCAGAGTTAAAGTGTGATTGTCACAACGAATTAATCAATGTACTAACTACAATCTTGACCAACCTTAATTAATATAATTAATTATTAAGAAATTCTCCCCAACAAATAAAAAAGATATTCAAAACCCAAATTTATTCACAATTTAACTAATTACTTTCACTGTCCCAGTGGTGTTGGGGAGCTGGAGTACTAGCATCTGGCCGCATGCCAAAGGGGGTAACACTAATAAGTGCCAAATTTCAAAGCGTTATTAACACCCAGCAAAATAATTTCACGGTTTCTTAAAATCGGGAATAAAAATTTAAATTAGCAATAAATTTTTCTTCTAAATTACTCCATTAGGCTGTGGGGCATTAACTATGATTGACTCAATGGGCAATTCCCAAATGTTATAGAGATAAGCACACTCACTGCTCCCCGACTGATGAAGAACGATAATCAGTAGCTCGAAACTTGTGCCTATTTAAAATCTTATTAATTTCGAGAAACTGTGTTGTTTAGCGTCCTCAATAAGTTTTAATAAGATGTTTTAACGTCTGTTCACATCAAATTAGAAGACTATGTAAGAGGTTATGTTATAGTAACGTATGACCTTTGGCATTTGTTACGTTTCCTGACCTTTAGCCAGAGGGTTAGAATCTGAAGATTTTAATGATGATAAGGACATTACTGGGCAGTATAATAGTCTACATATGCGTCCAGAAAGCTTTAGCTTTCGGGTTGAATTTTTGGCCTGCCTAACTGCATTTTAGTGAAAAACAATTTTGAAATGCAGGTTGGTTATAGCATTCTTCATAAAGTTTTCTTTGAATTTCATTCTCTGTGGAAACTAAGAAGGTGAGACCGAGGGTAATGGTGGGAACGTGGTTTATTATGAACAAACAATTAGGATAATTTTGCACAGATTTTGATACCTTTAGTTGTATATATGTAATAAAGTTTGTTTTTGTGGTTTTAGTGCAAGAAAGATTGGTAGTCTGAAACAAACGAGATTATGTTTGTCACAGGCAACAAAACCTCCCTAACAAATAAAAGCATAACATTTCAGAATATGATTTTTTAAAATTAGTGCTGATTTTTGTGAATAGAATAAACGATTACTTTTAAAGAAAAGTGCATTTTTTTACCATTATTTTCATAAAATATGATGTCTTTTAGAAAACTACCCTCTCTAAATACCTCGCCTCATTTACATGCATCCACTAACCCTAGAGATAATGATTGAATTTTTCCTGTAAATATTGTAAAGGATTGTTAGATTAAACAACATAAAACTGTAAGATGAGTGGGCCCGGGATGCTTAAGATTGGAATTTCAATTCCTGCCACAGTCATAGTTTACTTTCAACACAAAAGATATTGTCAACGAGTGGGGTGTGTCTAACCCTAAAGATAATGATTGGATTTTTTCTGTAAATAATGTAAATGATTGTTAGATTAAACAACATAAAACAGTAAGATGAATGGGCCCGGGATGCTTAAGATTGGAATTACAATTCCTGCCACAGTCAGTTCGTTTTCGACTCGAGAGGTATTGTAAACGTGTGGGGTACGTCAAAATTGGTCACCAAAGGGGCTAAAAATAAATTTAGTGACTTTCGACGAGATATAGGGCTCTTGTGTCTCATTCGGTGAGGAAGAATTTGAAGTTTGGTTATTTAACCTTTAGCTTACAGGGCCTTTTTTCCGATTCCCTCTTTAGAACGGGAAATTTCATGCATCCCTTTTTAAGAACGGCCAATAAGGGAGTTATCTATCTATCTATCTATCTATCTATCTATCTATCTATATATATATATATATATATATATATCACATAAGGGTGATAGTTAAACAAAATTTTCAATTTTAAATTTCTGAACCAAAACTTTTTCAATATTATTCCTCAAAATTATTATTCAAAATTATTCTTATTTGTCATTTCGCAATAGTCAGCGTTCCTTGGCGTCTCTCTTGGGCTCTTTTGTGTTCGCTCCCAAACCATTAACATGTGGAGTTTTTAGCTCTCCGTCCATATCGTCGCACCGTTGCGCTGCCAGGGTATTTTCCCGATATTCGCGATGTCCGTCAAAATCCAATTGATGTTAACGGAAACTGCCAAACAAGAAAGTACCTTTTAATAAATATTAGAAATGTGATTGACTCCTTGTCTTCGGATTCCATCATTACACACACACACACACACACATATATATATATATTATATATATATATATATATATATATATATATATATATACACACAGAAATCTCGATCGATCGTTTTCGGATCCATCGGCTTTCCGTATGTGTCGTTCATTTTATACAGTCCCAACGACCATATTGCTTTGTTATGTTTCCGCATCTATAGTTCATTTCAATCGGTCTCTTGAAAAACGATAGATCGAGATTCCACTGTATATATATATATATATATATACCCAACAAACACAGAGGTATCGGGCCGGATGGTTTCGGCCAGCCGATTTCTCCACTACCGGGCGGGCGCATTAGGTCAGTATCGGATCCGTCACGGGTTTGTCCTCTCGCCCGCGAATTTCCCGTCGAGTGCTGGGCCGCTTCCGGTAACAATGAAGCTATCGTGCATCCGACTGCGAACCGTGGTAGAACCTCAACGTACCCGTCGATGCGGACATACAGCCGCACCATTGCCGGAGGGTGACGGGTCGGTTACGGGAGGAATAATTCGTGTCGACAGGCCGTCAAATACCCATCTCGAAACCATCAAAGCGCCGTCGATCAGGGTTACTTTCCAGTACTGGGTCATAATTGGAATTCCAACAGATTTTCTAAGTTTTTCTTAAACCCCTTCCTTTCACATGCTTTTTATTTTAATTAATGAGATTGTTTATGATAACAGTACTTATGATAACAGTGTTTATGATAACATTTGATATACATCAGATGATATATATCTGATATATATCTGTAGATATCAGATGTTATATATATAATACTTGATATATATAACATCTGATATCTACCCTTACACTTTATTTCTTTTTTTTTCTGGCTCTCCATGTATAACTAGTATTAATATTTTTAACTTTTCTCTTTTTCTCGTGTATTTTCAGGTAATAGAAAATATTAATCGCTGCTAAAACCTAAAATTTTTGTTCAGAATAATCCCTTAAAATTATATTTTGTACATGTTATTTTCAGTAAAGTTCGTAAATGTTCTCGAGATAAGAAAATTATAATATTTTCCATAGAGGAAATTTATTTCATTCTTCTCAAAGTTAAAAGTGAGGTGTAATATATATTTGAAAACCAGGAATTACCCGATTATATAATCTTAATTTTTATAATTTATTTGAAAATGATTTAAAATTAAAATTGAATGTAGTTCAATGTTTTATAAATTTTGTTCAGTCCTTTTTTAGTAGTTGACAAGTGAAAAAATTTCATAGTTTTTCATATCAAACAATGGTTCATTGTTAAAGCTTAGCTGTTCAAGAAATATTTTGTTTGGTGATAAAAAATAATAATATTCTGTCATCCTACAGTCTTATATTGCTGAATACGATAAGACTGAAAAAAGGACTGAACAAAATTTATAAAACATTGAACTACATTCAATTTTAATTTTAAAACATTTTCAAATAAATTATATAAATTAAGATTATATAATCGGGTAATTCGTGATTTTCAAATATATATTACACCTCACTTTTAACTTTGAGAAGAATGAAATAAATTTCCTCTATGGATAATATTATAATTTTCTTTTCTCGAGAAAATTTACGAAGTTTGCTTAAAATAACAAGTATAAAACATAAACATACCTCTCGGTCATTGTCCAATGACGGTATATTAAAAAATGTTGGAAATAAAGAAAATCCCACACAGTCGAGCATCGGAGAGTAACAAATGTTCAACCATGTACAGAACTGAAGACATTAACTGTGTCGGAATATAATTGGCATAAATAATTGCGCCAAAGTTTCGCCAACACAAATCGCCAATTTTTATACGTCCTGTATAAAAGATTGTAGAAGAGCATTCTCGTCTATTTTTAGAATTACCCCCCACTCTTTCTCAGAAAACGGTCCCTTCTACTATTTGGCACCTGCAACGAGTGTCCACGAAGTGAGGACAAAGGAATCTCTCCCTCCCAATGCCAAGAGAGGAGAAAGTCATGAGAAAGGGGGGGGGGGCGGCAAGTCAGCTGCGCGGTTAAAAAAATTAAAGCTAATTTATTAGTAAAATAATGAATATAAAAATATTATCATTATGCTAGATAACTACTTAGAGTTAAAAATGAATTTTACGAGTATAACTGGAAATAAACAAAACCACATTGGTTTTAAAAACGCTACTCCACGTAGCAACCAGTTGGGAAATACATTTTTCGTTTTTGTTTTAACACGTTTTAACCTATCAAATAGCGTCGGTGCGGGTGGTTTTTGTCAGGTTGCAGGAAAATACTATTTTATGCCTTGAGCCTATAAACCACGGCCCGGGATAATTTGCACTATATTAATTTTGAACGTGTCTACCTCAACAACTGAAAAACAAAGCTTTTTGTCTCTAATTTTTGTGCTGGATTTTGTGATTGCTGACCAATAAAAATATTTCACAGGTAAGGAAACTTGATGATATTTTTTCATTGACATATTAGAGCACCTCACTAGAATCAGCAGAAATCCATCAAATATGCCTCATTATTTACAGTAGCTCCCAAAAGTGTTCGTACACTTACGATTTTCAATGAAATAGGGGTCTATCCATTAATTAAAATGAATATTTCTGAATGCGTATTTAACAATAAGATCTATAATCTATTCTTAACAAAACTACATGAAATATTTTAAAAACATAGTAAAACTTTATCTTTAAGGAACCAGCAATCAAAAAGTAACAAAAACTTTATCCCACAACAGTCATCGAACACTTGTAAAAAAATCTCTACTTATAAGCAAATATTCTAATTTTTCGTTAAATTAATATTTAGTAGGATATCCTTTAGCATCAACAACAGCTTTTAAACGTCTGGGAATAGATTGCACTAGTTCTTTTGTAATTTCTGCATCATTGTTCATCCATTCTTCCATCATAATTGTTTTTAGTTCGCTTTTTCTTTTAAAAATGTCGTGTTTTCGTACTCGAACCTCCAGTTCTCTCCAAAAATGTTCTATTGAGTTTAAATCTGGCGATTGAGGTGGTGTTTTCAAAACTTGTGGACAATTATAGAGACACCAGAGGCGAACGTTGAGAGCCGTGGTCTTAGGATCGTCATCTTGATAAAAAAAAAAAAATAATTCAAATACACAAATTTTAGGCTGATAATTTTAAATTGTCTCTTAAAATATTTATATAAACAGCATGATTCATTATACCATCAATAAATACCAAATTACCTAGTCCTGATGCAGACATGCACTCCCACACAAGGACACCTCCACCGCTATGCTTATCTGTTCCTACTAAGTTCTTAGGATTAAGTTCTTCATTTTTTCTTCTCCATACAGTTATACGCCCATCGGAACCAAAAATGTTAAACTTTCTTTCATCGGCAAATAAGACATTATTCCAATAGGTTTGGGGCATATTAATCATTGATAGTGTGAAGGAAAGCCTGAGCTTTCTGTTTTTCTCACTCACAAAAAAAATTCTACGGGCAGAACGCCCATATAATCCAGCTGCTCTGAGAACTCGTCGAACAGTTTCAGGTGAAATTGTAGTAGAAAATGCTTCATTAAATTCTGCAGAAAGTTTTACAGCACTCAAACGTAGATTATTCACAAATTTTCTAATTATAAATCTCTGATCACGTTTTGTTAACTTTGCCGGACGACCTTTTCTTATCTTGATTTTTGATCCGATTTTCTTCTTTAAAGCGTTTTATCACATACTGCACAGTATAATGGGATAAATTAAGTAATTTAGCAATATTCTAAACTGATTTACCACAACTATGATGAAAAATAATCAATTTTCGATCAATGCTGTTTGTTGTTTCTTTGCGAGCCATTTTTAAATAATAAATAGAATATTACGGAATAGGCAAGAAAAAATTAAAGCCAAACGATATTTTAAATGCCACCACAATTCAAAAATAAAAATAAAGCGCCAGGCGATAATTTTAGTTATGAATTTATCCGAAAATATTTCAGTGTACGATGACTTTGTGAAATAAAGTTTTTGTTACTTTTTGATTATTGGTGTCTTAAAAATAAAACTTTACTATGTTTTCAAAATATTTCATATAGTTTTGTTAAGAATAGATTATAAATCTTATTATTAAATGCCCATTCTGTAATATTCATTTTAATTAATGGATATATCCCTATTTCATTTAAAGTCGTAAGTGTACGAACACATTTTGGAGCCACTGTAGGTGTTCATATTCAAAATGAACTATTTCCCTTTTGGAACAAAAAATAAGACATAAAATAATATCACTCTTAAAATTCTGTAAGTGTTATTCTATTCTTTTAGATTCTACCCCTGATCTAAGCAACCAAGACCGACTTACTGTTGTAGTAAGATTTGTTTTATTAAATAATAAATCAAAGCAAATAGAAATTAGGGAGCATTTTTTGGGAATTTATTTCAATATCAGATTTCCTTGAAACAGATAAATCAAATAGGTCTACAAAATGTAAATATGTGGAAAGTATGTTACATGATCCATTTAAAAATGAAAAATATATTATAGCTGAAGATTTATGCAATGAAACTGACAACGTTGCCCTCTATATTTCCCTTGAAATGAACGCGTTAAATGTGATTCAATACCGATTTACAAACAACCTCATCTATCTGTTTCCAAATTTAGTGATTACCATACGAATTTTATTAACATTGCCTGTGACTGTGGCTATCGGGGAAAGAAGCTTTTCAAATCTTAAAATAATAAAAAATTATTTGAGATCTACAATGGGACAAGAAAGGCTTTCAGAATTATCTATTATTAGCATCGAAAAGGACATTTCGGAAGATATAGATGATCAGATATTACAACAGAATTTGCATTAAAAAAGGCAAGGAAAGCAAAGATTATCTTTTTGTCTGACTTATTAAGTATATGTATTAATAGATATGTGTTGTATGTATTTAATATAACGTATTCATTTAGTTGTTATATCAATACATTAATAATTATTATGTTAGGTTATAAAATTAAATAATAAACTGAATTTATAATATTTTCTGTAATTCGTTGTTTCATTTAAGGTAAAAAATATTTCAGATAAATTTCAATTAATCCATACGGTATGATTGGAGGGGGGGAAATTATTCTCGCACACGGGTGGCAGCTACCCTAGAAACTGCCCTGTATTTACTAGCACATTAAAAGCTACTAAATTACTGTCAACATTTACATACATACAAACACCCACTTTCTAATTTCTGATGAGATGGAGTTTGTTTTTATGAAGCATATTCGGAAAATATGAATACGGTTCATATCAATGGGTGTTAAAACTTATAAAGTATTTGTAGCTACATTTACATATACGTTGGTCTGCTATGTGAAATTTATTTTCAGTCATCAATTATTTTATTTCATTTCCTCGATTTATTCTTTATTGTTCTATACATCACTAGGTATAAAGTATGCGACTAAATACTGTAAAAATGACGAATAAAATTCAATGTACCTCAATATTTTAATAACAATATTATGACTGTATAGAGGTTTAAAAATGTATGATATGTTTTTAGTGTTTAATCTGTTAAACATTTATTGAAATGCATTCGGACGCAATTTCATTTAAAAGAGAACTGTCACTCGAAGTATTTTACTTTATGCTATGAATATATCTATCTTCTGATAAATAAAAACGGTCATGTTATTCATTACAAAATCAATATACTTACCCCACCCCCCGAAAAAAAAAGTGCCGAAAATAAGCTAAAATAGGCATGTTTCTATAAAAAAAATGGCTCCAATTCCTGCGTCACGAAATATTTAAATCATGAAATAATTATCAACACCATCACCGAAAAATTTGAAGTCCAAATAAGTGTAACCCAGCGGTCTACCAAAAAAACGAAATGTAGTGCCTAATGAAATTGATATTGGCACAATGCAACAGCTGGTAGGGTTGCCAGGTAAATCGCAGAGAACCTGAGTTTGAAATGAAGCGCCAGATAGATACCCGCTTTGGCATCCAAGAGAGTCTGCTGAAAAGTCCAACCAAAAGCTAAGTCCTGCCAGATAAACTTGGCTGGGTGCGCAACCTTCAAGAGAAGCGGAGAGAAAAAATCAAGAAATTCAGACTTGGAATAAATCTCGTAAAGAGAATCCATTTGTCAGACGTCCTAGCGCTGCCGATCGCTACACTCCATTCCGGAGGTATTTTATCTTCAGAGCAGAACGCTCTAGAGGCTTCATGCCGACCCTTCTAAGTCCCGAGACTTGTTAATTTATAGGAACCAGGAGAGTTCCGGTAGTGAAGAGATCACCTTGCATCTTCTGAGACTAGCACGGACTAGAATATTCGCATCCCGCGAAAGCGTTATTCCAACCTGGGAAAATTCTGACGAACCGTGTTTCGTTGCTGACATCTGGTTAGAAAATTTCATTTTACTGTGAAGACCAGTCCCCTTTATATCTAGAGGCTGTTTCACGACTTTGTACATAGTGTAAAAATCATCTAACCAAGACCAATAAGCATGTTATTAATTCAGTAGACTGGACTCTGTATATCTTCTATATTTCATTACCCTGATTCCAATATATATATATATATATATATATATATATATATATATTCTTGTTATACATGCTATCCCACCCCGTATGAAAAAAGTTAACATCGCTTGGTAGTTCAAGAGAAAAATTATAGGCCCGGGGAAATGATCCTGAATTGCTCCTGCTTATGTGCATCCATTCCTTTTTTTCGTAATTTTTAAAATTTCGCCCTCGTACAAGTATGATTTTAAATGATAAAAAAAAAGTTCTTGGCAAAAACTGTGCACTGGTACTTTCGTTTTACGTATGATCCTATTTATTCGTAGATGATCCAATAAATATATTCCGTTTCATTGTAAATCCCCATCAAAGAGTTTCCCATATACCCTAAGGCAATCATACGTCCTATCTCCCTTCGTTATAAAGCAAGGCAAAATAATAATCGCCCATGATACAGCCTTCATCCCTAATGACACGGTTTTCCGCAAGATTCGATCTTAACAAGATGTCACATCATCTTCGCACCTTTCATCCTTCTCTAACTCCATGACAAAAAAAAAGAAGAGAGTCCTGGAGGCTTAACAAATGAGAGAAATCGCTGGGAAAATTTTTGGTTTTGTCGGTTGTCAGCGCCCGGCCGCAGTAAAGGAAATGGGGACGGACGGAAAGGAGAGAATGTTGATAAAAGCGAAAAAATCATATTTTACGTGAGGGCGATGCTGTTCGTGAATCATTAAGTTATTTATTTGCGAATGACCTCTGAAGTACTTGCAATTGATTGAGAAGGGGAAGGAATCCATTAGTTTAATTCCTAGACACGTTTTAATATTGTTAAAGGATGTATTCAAAAAAGGATGCTCATGTATTTGACTTTTGTAACTAAAGTATAGTTAAGGAACGTGCATGCATAATAGTTTTGGTTTCATTCAAAATAGAAAGAACATTTCTTTGTCACGAACACACCACTCCCATCATCCTTGATATTTTAAAGGATACCTAGATATTGTGTATTGCGAGGAATTACGTAAATGAGGTGATTAATTTGCAGTTGGGAGGAAAAAATAAAAAACATTTTGGGGCTTATAGCATATATATATGCATATATATATATATATATATATATATATATACATAAATTTATATATATATATATATATATATATATATATATATATATATATATATATATATATATATATATATATATATATATATATATTCATATATATATATATATATATATATATATAATATGTATATATATTTATATATACATATATATATATATATACATATACATATACACACACATATATATATATATATATATATATGTACACATTAATTTTTCCTTAAGTTAACTTTTCCTTTCCGCCTGAGTTTCATTGTATTTTTGTCATGTATAATTTCATGGTGGTAGGTATACTCATACATACTTACATGCATCCGTACCTTCGAACTTACTAGGGGGGCGGAGATTAGTTTGTTTCCTGAATACACTGTTTTCGACCATGAGCCATTCAGGAGTTAATTGTTCAATTGCAGACTTTGGCAGCCAATTGAGCATTGTCTATGTAAGTGTACTACTAAGCAACCCAGCTGGCATTTACCTTCAGTGTAATCGTATGAAATCAAAGCAAGGGATCCTAGATTCAAGAGCGATGAGCCTAGATTCAAGAGCGATGTTCAAGAGCGATGTTCAAGAGCGATGAGGACTCAGCTATCAATCACGTGTGAGAAATCCAGAAATAAGAAGCATAAATGATTAAATTTTCTTGATTCTTAAAAAAAAACTAAATTCAAAATCTCATTTCCTCTTTTATAAGAAATAGTTTTTCTAAAGAGGTAAATTTAAAAAAAGAAAAATTGTTTCGATATTATTTTTTGGAGAGTTTCAGTTTCTACACTTCTTTTAATACAGAGAACACAAGAGCGTAATATCCTCTTGAAAGATTTATTTAAAATATTTCAGGCAAAAAGTGAAATATTTTGGACATATTAGCGATTTTATACCTTTCTAAAATTAAAAATGCCGAAAATATAATTTCGAAAAGAAGACTTGATAAAAAAAAAAATTCGTTTAAGAACATTTTTTATATTCCTTATCGCATATCCTTTTTTTAGCTTCTATTGCCCCTCTTGCGTCAAAACATTATTCAACTGGAAACATTACGTCATCGATGTCTTTAAAAATAAGTATTTTTTTCCCTTTTTTCGTATATCTTTCATGAAAGAATTTTTTTATTTATTTCCTGGATGGAGGAGAGTTTGCGTAATACATTTTTTTACAATGTGTTTTTCTTAAATGTCTCGGCTAAAGAAGAAAATATTTCACAAATAGGCACGCTTTATATGAAAGTTATATGTGTTTTTCTCTGGATGTTAATCATGATTTTTGAAAGGAACTTTAAGGGCAGGGACTTTAATGGGATATCTGGAAAAAAACTGAAATTTCATTTCAGCAAAATAATGTAAAAACAACATTTTTCTAAAAGTAAAAACCTCTTATTCTGTTACGCTTTTATTAACTATTTTATATAAAAGGCTTTTACAATATCTCTGATGACTTAAGATATTTGTAGACATATATTTTTAAAATTATTTGAATTTTAAATTTTCACATTCCCATTCTCTATTGAAAAGACTTAATTGGAAACACAAATTAAAAAAAAATTCCTAGCATTAAAAAGTATTTACCTGACAAAAAATTACTGGAAAGTAATAAATCTTCACTCCAACAAAACATCATAAAAATAGACGTACTCCGTCCTGTAGATTTTAAATTAGACGATGGTTATATCGGTATCCCCAGCCGTCTGTCTGAAAATTCACTTTTCACTATATAGCTTTTACGAAATAACTACATATCCATCTGTTTCACTGAATCAAAAAATATGTTTGCAGTCATGAAGGTGTAGACAATAGAAACGTGACGTGATGGATTCCTTCTCCCTCATTTGAACCGAAGTTACCTGTATGGACCTGTTCACATAGAATCCGTCAACGTCAGTGTTTCTCGTATTGAAATACTATGTGGTAATTGAAAAGCTCTGTGGTTTCCATGTGCCGTAAGGTTCGTCATGAGAGGAGAAGGTGCATCTACGCTGTGCATAATTTTCCGGATTGCAATAAAAGAAGAACGGATGTAAAGAGAAAAAAAAAGTTTTCATTGCTGTTCGTTCGCTGGCTCGTTCGTTCCATCGTTCTGCAGTTCATGGTCGCTTCATGATGCGGAAGCTTTAAAATTTGTAATGTGTGTTTCGTCTAGTTGTTATGATTAAATGCTGTTTAAGTTTTAATCTTGAATTGTTCTTTTAAAGTTTACTATTAGCATCTTGAAAACTTGAATTAAGCTTTCCCACTGTGAACCTTCGTAAGGTCTGAAGTATTGATATATCACATTTTTTAAACCAATCACAGACCTTAACAATTCCGTTGCTAATCGTTTGTAGGTTAATAATTGGTTAAATATAAGTCAATACTAGTAACGATAGCTCTGACGGATTCTATGTGAACAGGCAGTTAGTCTTAATTCCCCAACCTTCATCGACTAGGCCTAATATGCCATCATCAGTAGCACAACATCTTAGCTTTTATGTGGGTTTTCTGTCTTACCAATTTTCAAGATTGATGTCATCAGTTTGGTACGTGCAACATTTCTACCTTAGGGTGAGTTGATCATTTAACTTATAATGCACGATTTTAACATATGTCCGTGCTATTTTAGGTTTCATGTGTTATTTGATATAATTTTATAAATAATGTTTCGGATCTAGGAACGCTGAATTTTCCCCGCAATTTATTAATCATTCAGATGAAAGTTAAAAACACGCATTCTCGAAATAAGAGAAAAAACTCAAAATTAGAATGAAAATGTTGAGCAATCAGCTGTCCTTCTGTTGCAAACTTCAGTCTGAAATTATATTCTTCCTCTCACGTTCCTAGTTGTTCTTAAATTGTGCAAAAATGCTCCATTCCTCCAGTCACTCTGTCGCGCGCACGTGAGTCTGAGTGTGTGTGTGTGTGTGGGGGGGGGGATGATATAAAGTGCGTCTTCCAAGGACTCCGATGGATGCTCAAGAGGATTGCATCTGGAGACTTTTATGGTCACCGCTTTTCTGGGTGTTTAGCATTAAGAAAATCCCCGACAGTTGAATTTGGAAAGACATGCGTTTTCATCCATTACAAATAATTTTGTATACATAGCACCTTGAAACAGCTAAACACACGGTCTCAACAAGTCGCCTTTGCAGTTTTTCCTGTAACAGTACATTTGTCGAAAATATGAAGCTCTCTGCAATCGTACAAATTATGTGCGTATTGGTTCACTATAACAAACTACTCCTTCCCACTGGTCCTTTTTTACAGTGGCAAGGATTTGGTGGTGTGTGCCCTGCTCTCTCTGTACAGTTGTATGGTGAACATCATACTGCAAACTGTTTCTGGGTGCATATGAGAAGAGCACATTGCTCCTATTTATTTAGAGCCCAATTCCTCTCGGCTATACCGTAAACGTGCCCACTATTGCACAAGAGAACCTACAACAAAGTCTTGCAAACCCATTTTACATACCGTGTCATCTAGAAACAGTTTTTACCATTTCAGCTGTATTTTATCCAGAGAATTGTCCTTTCAGTCATCCACCTATAACGTCGTGAGATTAGAACCGGATTAAAAATCTGCTGAGTGGTTGTAACTCATAGACGATCTTACACTAGTTGTTATTTGACGCGTCTTGTGATTTAGAGTCTTTTCCCCAGTCTGTAGATTATACATTATGATACATGTTGTGTTGTACCTGTGATTTTCTTGTTTCTTTCAGTCTGTTTATTCTATCCTCAAATAAAATGTCTCCTTCAAGCATTTCTGACAAAATCAATCCCTGTTTAGCTACAGAACCACTTTTCAAGGGGATTGCATGGAACCGAAATAAAACATGAAATTTGGGGTCAGTTCTACTGACGCAGGTCAGTTCTATTAGTCTAATTTTAATAAACGCCTCTTGTTTGCGCATTTCCGCAACTAAAAAACTTGTTAAGAGATTACTTTGGATGTGAAGATAACATAGATGCAAATATTTGCCTTTCCGTTGTGTTAAATCGTTCCTGGTTTTACGAATTTTTCCTAATGCTAGACACCAGTATATATTCGAATTCATACCTGGTGGATGCATCTGATTTAGACAATATTATGAGATAATTATAAGGAAGAAAGAATAATATGTAAATCTGATGAGTATGAAATTTCATAACATTCTTCTATAACCAAAAATATTTTATTAAAACTGTGAGGAAATAACCATCCTGTTTATTTATAATTCGATTTGCAGTGACCAAGATCCAGTAATAATAAATTAGTGCTATAATTCAATAACAAATAAAAATATTCATTTCTTAAACTGATAGTATGTTTAAAATGATAATAATTCTCATAGCTTACTAATAGGACACTAGCTTGATACTTCCACAGAACTAACATCTAAATGTTAAATTTTAATAACTCGTCCCACGCAATAAATCCCATTCATCAATTCTTACACGAGGAGCTCAACATTACTGCTCAACCGATTTCTACTGCATTCGCTTGCCTGACTATCCTGGTAGAATTTTAGCAACTACGTGTGGGCGACGATTGACCACTTCATACATCAATTTGATAATTCAAAGCTTAGACTCTGGAATGAAGAACTGAGACTCCACTTAAGATCACCGCTTTCTCTTTTAAGTAGCTCATTCTATGTTCACGTCATTATATTGGATTTGAAACGATTCTGGTCGTTTCGTCTTCACGTATCGAGAGGATAGGCTGCACGGTTAGGGAAAGAATTTGTCAGAATTTGGTGATGGGTGAATTTAATTTAAATCTGGTCCGAAAATAAAGTAACACCCAACACATATTTTTAGTCAAGTTTGCTAAATTAACAAATCAAAAAGTATATGCGAGGTTAATCTGCTGTTTTACACTCTTACTGAGCCTATTGAGAATATCTGTTTTAACCTTCTAACGGTACGGCAAGATTATGGGCGCTGTAGCCCAGTCGGCAAGAGCATTGGGCTAGTGATCTGAACGTCCCTGGTTCGATGCTCGTCGCTGCAAATCTACAGCCGTGTTCCCTAATGGTGGCCGGGGCACGTAAAATAGGGCGTGGTTACAATGTCCTCCAAGGTCTCAAATTTACCTCTGGAGGTGCGGGGTCAAGTGTTCCGGTGTCGTCACTTGACTCGGTTCAAAATTACTGAACCGGTCATTTAGTCAAGTCGGACTCCGACCCTTGTGGTGCTAATTCAAAACAAGAGCCGGATATTCATCGCCCATAGTAGGGTGGTTCGAAAAAAACTTTTTTTAAAATTTCAGATCGCTAGTGTGCGCAAAAGTTGCCATTGGTATAGACGTAAAAAAAGCACTAATTATTATTTTTTTATTAATTTGCCTTCCGGTCGCGCAATGCCATCGAAGTTAGCAAAAAATTGTGAAAAACCTTAATTTTTCATAATTTTTTTAAGCACGCCAGATGGTTTTAATTGCGTTCCTATACCATTAATTAACTACTAAAAGTATGTAAAATCAATATATATGCACTTATTATACATTTGTTTCACATCTTCCGGTCGCGCAACATAGTACAAAATGAGTAAAATTAGTAGTTTTTGCAAAATTTCAAAATTTGACTGTTTAGTACATTTTAATCATACGACTTTTAGAGATGCTGTAGTTTAATTCTATTACAATAATATATTTAAAATCCAAGCATATCAGATAAACTTTGAAATTCAAGTGGAATTCGGTTGCGCAGCTTCGTCAAAAACAGCAGAGTAGCCTACTACCGAGAGGCGAGACGTACGTGGCGAATGCCGCGCCTTGACGAGTGACCGATATGACGTATCGGATCGCGCTACGGCTGCTATTGCTTCAAGTGTACTGCAAGATGTTGGGTTAATTAATGAATCAGATACTTCTTATGTTGTAGACAAGAGTAAAGTCCGAAGAGAAAAAACTTGTGTGATAGCTAGTTTGCAAAGTGATATAATTTTAGAAATTTATGGTCTTTACTTTGATGGACGAAAAGACAATACATTGCCAATTGAAAAAACTGGCAGAAAACACTTTCGCAGAATCTATAAGGAGGAGCATTACTCTTTAATTCAGGATCCAGGCTCCACTTACATAGGACACACTTGTCCTTCTTCAAGCTCAGCAACCGACATAGCCAAAAGCATCACGTCTTATTTATCAGTAAATGGCTTTTTACTTGACAAATTGGAAGTTGTTGGATGTGACGGTACTGTTATTAATACGGGCTTAAGAAATGGTGTAATTCGACAAATAGAGATACATGTGGGAAGACCTCTACAATGGAGCATTTGTCTTCTCCATTACAACGAACTGCCATTCCGCCACCTTTTCCAACACTTATATGGAAATACAACAGGCCCAATAGGATATTCCGGACCGATTGGAAAGGCCCAACCTGATTGTGAAAGACTACCAGTTGTTGATTTTAATCCTATTGATTGTGAGATTCCAAAGTTGACAAGCGTATTCTTAGCGATGACCAATTGTACTTGAGATATCAGAAGTCATCAAGTCAGGACATTGTTCAGAAGACTTTGTAGTACGTGATCCTGGCCCAATGTCACATTCAAGATGGCTTACTATTACAAACCGAGTTTTGCAACCGAGTTCGGCCTCTACATCAGTGTGTCAAGAGTGTGTCAAGCCCTTCTGAAAATCGGAGAGAAATTGTCACATTCATTCTCAAATGTTATATGCCTATGTGGTTTGCCATAAAAATAAACCACAAATTCACAGATGAGCCTAGACATGTTTACAAAACTATTGAATCTACAAGGTACTTACCAGAAGAGCTGCTTCAAGTTGTTGATCCCGTTTTACAACGGAATGCTTACTTTGACCATCCCGATAATTTACTTTTGGCTATGGTAACTGACGAAAGAAACCATATCCGAGAGCTGGGCTTTAGGCGTATCATGAAGGCAAAGCAAGCAATATCTGAAAGTGACTTTATCAGAATCTTTAAACCACCAAGCCTAAACTTTGAAGCTAAAGACTATACCGAAATTATCAAATGGAACACCAGTACACTCACTCTTCCTCCACTGTTAAGAACATTGACTAATGAAGAGATAAAACAGTATGTGAGCAATGACTTCAACCCTTTTATAATTATAGATGCTTTTCCATGCCATACACAGGCAGTTGAAAGATGCGTTAAGCTAGTGACCGAAGCTTCAAGTAAAGTGTGTGGACACAGTTCCAGAGACGGCTATATTAGAATCACATTACTGTCACGCTCAGCGATGCCAACTTTTTCACACAAATCCGAATTTCGATCTTTATCGATAGATAAAGACTAGAAAGGAAACATAAAGACAGAGAAAGCGAAATAAATTTGTACATATTGTAAATAACACACCCTACATTGGATGGTTGGTTGTGTAGGGTGTGGGTGGAACTCGAAGTGCAGCCACCTCCCCGTGGTGAGTTCTGGGTCGTTTTGTAAACAAAATGAGCGAAGACCTGCACCAACAATTGAATATTGAAACAAAAAATTACCAAATATTTACTATTAGAAAATTTCTAAATTATCTGAAAGGAACCATTGTCAAACAACAAAATTGTCAGACAACGATAATGGCTGCTACCGGCTGCGAGCGCATCGCTGGCATTCGTCACGTACGCCTCGCCTCTCTGTCCAGGTAGGCTACTCTGATGTATTTGACGAAGCTGCGCAACCAAATTTCACTTGAATATCAAAGTTTATCTTATATTTTTAGATTATTAATATAATATTCTAATAGAATTAAACTATAGCATCTCTAAAAGTGTATGATTAAAATGTACTAAACAGTCAAACTTTGAAATTTTGCAAAATCTACTAATTTTACTCATTTTGTACTGTGTTGCGTGACCGGAAGATATGAAGCAAATATATAATAAGTGCAAATATATTGATTTTACATACTTTTAGTAGTTAATTCATGGTATAGGAACGCAATTAAAACCATCTGGCGTGCTTAAAAAAATTATGAAAAATTAAGGTTTTTCACAATTTTTTTGCTAACTTCGATGGCATTGCGCGACCGGAAGACAAATTAATAAAAAAATAATAATTAGTGCTTTTTTAACGTCTATACCAATGGCAACTTTTCTGCACTCTAGCGATCTGAAATTAAAAAAAAAAGTTTTTTTCGAACCACCCTAGCCCATAGCCTTCGGGACTTGATCTGATATACTGTCAGTCAAGGGGCATAAGACACAACAACAACAACGGCAGGGTTCGGGTCCGACCCAGGAGTGTGTCTTCCCCCTCCCGTACACTCCCCTCTCATTGCAAGAGATCGAGATGAAAGGAATCCTACTAGGCAGCTTGCAACAGGTGTTGGAGCTTTTGCAGTTTTAAGTTTGCAGTAAATATGAGTGTCTTTGTTGAAAAACGGTTTTTATGATCAATAGTCATTTTTTTTTAGATTTTTATTTTTTATTTCGATTTTGAAGTCCAAAAATGTCAGTATATATTATTTTTTACATTTTCATCCTCGAAAATTTGGTTCAGTAACTTCTAAAACTAGGTACAAGGCTAAATTACATATTAGACCTAATATATGCAACATTCTATGTAAATGTCAGAGACATTTTCTTTGTTTAGCAAAATTGCGATTCGTTGGTCTTTTTTTCTATAAAAAGGTTTTTAATTCATGTAAAATATTATCAGTAAAAGTTATTGTACAACAAAAATGATTATTGTGTATTTATTTCGACCAGAAAAGACATCGGGTCGGATCCGACCCGACCGTACCATCTACAGCTCAGATTCAAAATATTAGAATAATTACATTTTTTTTACAAATTGAAAATATCGTTTAGCAATTTAATGTCTTTTAATGCAAATATGCAAAGGGTATTTTTATTAAGAACTTATTGTTGATTAAACTTATTTATTATCTTAAAATTAATATGATTTTTGAAAAGATTAATTGTAAAAAAAAAATTATTTTGAAAAGTCAAAATATTAGAATATTTATTCAAGTGGTTCAAAATATTAGAATATTTCCCATTAATTCTCCTTTAATTATCACCAATTCATAACTGGTGGCGTCATTGATTAAATTCAGATGATTTTATTTAAAATCAGTTTTCTTTTTGCAGTTTGTTTGCTTTTTCGTCTTAAAATGGGTCGTGTGACTGATATTCCTGAATCTATTAAACTTCGTATGGTTGATTTTTATCGGCACGGTAAAAATCAATGTTATATAGCGAATTATTTACATTGTTCGCAATCAAGCGTTAGTAAAATATTAACACAATATTAAAAAAATGGAAAATTTCAAAATAATAGCCGAAATAGCGGCCGAAAACCAAAAACATATGCTAGAGATGACAGGAAACTGAAGCGTATAGTTAAGAAAAACCGTTTTAAAAGTTTGCGACTCTTGCACCGAAAATAGGAGAAAGAAGGAGTTGAAGTTTCTAAATCGACATTAAGACGTCTCCATAAATTTAAGTTTGAATCTCGTGTACCGAAAACAAAACCTCTCATGACTGCAAAACAAAAGCGTCTTGATTTACACCAATTGAGAATTAGTGTAAATCAAGACGTTTATGGAGCGAAGAAGATTGGAAAAAAATATTATTTAGTGATGAAAGAATGTTTTGTGTTTCATATGGTAATCAAGGTATTCCAGTTTGGAGAATGAAGCAAGAAGCATTTGGTAAAGAATGCCTTAAACGTTCCGTAAAATTTGCTGCTAGTGTCATGGTTTGGGGTTGCTTGAGCGCAGGACCTGGAAAGTTATGCATCGCCAACGAAAAGGTTAACTCTCAGATATATGAAGAAATTTTGGAATATTACATGATTCCATCATCAGAAGATTTATTTGAAGATTATATCATCTTTCAACAAGATTTAGCGTCACCGCATACCCCTGTGTCAACTAAGAATTGGTTCCGCCAACGTAAAATTAAGGTACTTCCTTGGCCACCAAACTCACCAGACATTAATCCCATCGAAAACTTATGGGGTATAATGAAGAAAAAACTCCAAGAAAATCCTCCTTCAAGGAAAACTGAGTTAGTGGCACGTATAAAGTCTATTTGGGCTAATATTTTGCAGAAATGTTTTTAAACACCTTGTATATGGTATGCAAGATCGATTGTGCGCTGTTATTAAAGCTAAAGGGGATTATACAAAATATTAACTACCATTTACTTCATATTCATAAGGTAATATTTTTGCGTAAAATAAAATATTCTAATATTTTGAACCAATCTAAATTTTATTCTAATATTTCGATGTGTTTCAGAAAGCTGTCGTATACTTAATTTATATTTTGTAATGTTAAAATCTTATCTAAACATTCCAGATTTAATTTATAAGAAATTTAATTGCATTTACTTAGTATCAAAAATAAATAAATGGAAAATTATTTCTTTCTTATTATTTTTTCTCAATTATTCTAATATTTTAAATCTGAGCTGTAATTCGTCTAAAACCACCGTACCGTTAGAGGGTTAAGGAGTAACAGAGAAAGTTATAAGTAGCTCGTTCTTTATTAATGTTGTTATTTCCTGTATAAACTGACTTGGTTGTTTTGTCTGCTCTTATTGAGAGAATTGGGTGCCCGGTTTACGGTATTATCCCTTTAGGTTCTTGTGATATGTGAACTTAATTAAAATCTGGTCTGCACAGAGAAAAATAAAGTAATACCCAACAAATACTATTTGTAAAGATTGCTAAATTAACAAATAAAAAGTCTATGCAAGGTTAATTCGCTGTTTTACTCTCTTACTGTGACTACTGAAAATATATGTTTTAAGGAGTAACAGAGAAAGTTATAAGTAGCTCGTTCTATGTTTACGTTCTATGTTATTTTATGTTTAAAAACACTTGGTTATTTTGTGTGCTCTTATTGAGAGAATTGGCTGCCTGGTTTACGGAATTTTCCCTTTAGATTCTTGTAATATGTGAACTTTATTAAAATCTGGTCTGCACAGAGAAAAATAAAGTAATACCCAACAAACACTTTTTGTTAAGATTGCTAAATTAACAACTAAAAAAGTCTACGCAATTTTACTCTGCTATTTTACTCTCTTATTGTGCTTACTGGGAATATATGTTTTAAGGAGCAGCAGAAACAGAGAGGAATGGGAGACTTAAACCGCTTTACATCTAAATAGTTTCATTCCCGACTTCTGGGTTACGTGTCAAAAAACTCTGCTCCTTTTTTTCACCCAAAGACCATTAACAGGTGACATTTATTTTTTTCCCACAGTCTTTATTTTTGCTTTGTTTACTTCTTGCCGTAAATATCTCGGGAGTGGAAATTATGCATTGCGAGTATACTAACAGTGCTGCAGTTAACTTAAGAAGATGGGCTGCTAAAAGATATCAAGAGAAAAAAAATTAGTGTTTTTAGATGAAGAACTTTATTTTCTCCGTGGGGAAATCTCGAAATTATTTTATCATGTAGGCATGGTTTGCTGATGAAAAAGTACAAAGTATCGGCGTAAAATATCAGTGAAGAAATTAAAATTTATCCTTTTAGGTATAAGAAAAAAAATAATTAAAAAAATTATACGTTCTTCATGAATTTGTGATGTAGAAAAATCTTTTGATGTAAGCGAAGAAAATTACCTGACACTTTTAAAAATATCCTAGTCTAAAATTTTTCTTTTTTTCACAATATGAATACATTTTTATTCTTGAGGATTCTATTCCTGATTATGAAACAGAAAAGAAAGGCATTTGTTTGTCAACATTTTTCGTTCTTCCATCGTAGCATTCGTTTAACATAAGAGGGTAAGTAAACACATTATATATATATATATATATATATATATATATATATATATATATTGTCACGAGGAATTCGTTCCAGAAATAATTAATTTGGTTGAGCTGGTAACGCACGTTAAATTAATATAAAATCTCTAATTCTGAATAGTTGTTCCTTAAAATAAAATAGTGTAATTTCTATACCGTTCCCTCGACGTGTGTGTTCTTGAGAATTTAGCTATTGCCCATTTAAACCGTAAAAGCTTCAACCGTAATTTGCTTAGCCAGGTGTTAGTCTTAGGATTCCCTTGTTAAGTTTGTCTAAAATGCACATTTTATGGCTGGTAATTGCAAGGTGTGTCTTGTGAACATCCAACTAGCCTTTTGTCCACGCATGCTTTTTTATGTTTGCTCCCTGAATTGGACCATAAAATCAGTTTAAGGTAGAGATAAAAGTTGTGTCTCTTGCCCCCGTTTGTTAGAAAGATTTTTCCCACGAATGAACTTGGTGTCAGCTTGGTGTGAAAGCGCTCTCCGAGTAGGTCTTTCCACCCTGGTTCGACCAATCGAGCAGAGGCGCGAAGTTCGCAATATCGGGGCTAAACCATTCACGGGCCTCAATTTTGCGGCGCGCTAGACTTTTTCTCCTCTTGGCGAGGTTTCGGCAAGGCCGGGTTCCTTTTGTTGGCCATTAAGTTCTCGCGTTGTTATTACGGTCTATTTTCCTCCGTGCTGAGGTAATATTGCGTACTCCTTGGACGTGTGTCCGCTTTTTGTTTAATTGGCGCATTTATCGCTATTGTAGCCCTCGCTTTCCGTGTTTTTGCACGCCTGTCCAGTGATGAAAAAGAAATAGTAGAGAGTCATTTTTTTTTAGAGAGAGTTGACTCTAATACTTTTGCGACTCTAATATTTTGCTACATTTTTTCCCCTTTACTGAAGAGACTATATCCCTCCATCCCTCTTTATCTACATTATATATATATATATATATATATATATATATATATATATATATATATATATATATATATATATATACACTAAAGAGCCAAAAAACTGGTACACCTGCCTAATATCGTGTAGGGCCTCCACCAGCATGCAGAAGCGCTGGGACATATCAAGTTCCAGCGCTTCCTTCAGATATTCCCTGATACGTTCAGACATTAGTCGAGTCAAGGACTCGACAAATGTCTGAAGGTATCCTGGAGGCAATTCACACCACGAATCTAGCAGGGCAGTTAACAAATCCATAGGAGTTCGAGGAGGGCGAGATCTCTTCTGAACAGAATGTTGCGAGGTATCCCAAATATGCTCAATATTGTTAATGTCTGGGGTTTTAAGTGGAGAATGTAAGTGTCTAAGGTCAGAAGAACGATCCTGGAGCCACTCGGTAGCAACTCTCGACAGGGGGGGGGGGGAGTTGCATCGTCCTGCTGGAATTGTCCAAGTCCCTTGGAATGCATAATGGGCATGAATGGATGTAGAAAATCGGACATTATACTTATGTACCCGTCACCTGTCAGAATCGTCTCTAGACGTATCAGGTGTCCCATATCACGCCAACTGTACACGCCACATACCATCACAGAGGCTCCACCAGCTTGAACAGTCCCTGGTTGACATGTACGGTCCCTGGATTCATGAGGTTCTTTCCATTCCCGTAAGCGTCAATCAGCCCTATACAATTCGAAACGAGACTCATCAGACCAGACAACGTGTTTTCAGTCATTAAGAGTCCAATGGAGGTGTTCGTTGGCCCAGGCAAGTCGTAAAACTTTGTGCCGTGCAGTCAACAACGGTACTCGAATGGGCCTGAAGCTCCGAAAGCCCATATCAATGACGGGCCGTTGAACAGTTCGCACGCTGACATATGTTGATGCCCCAGTATTGAAATCAGCAGCAATTTTAGGAAGTGCTGCACGTCTATCTCTTTTAAAGATTCTCGTCAATTGTCGACGGTTCAAGTCTGTCAAGATCTTTTTTTCAGGCCGCACCGCTGTAGACGATTTGATGTTTTACTGGATACCTGATATTCACGGTACACTTGTGAAATGATCGTGAGTGAAAATCCGAATTGAATCGCTACCTCGGAGATGCTATGTCCTATCTCTCGTCCGCCGACTATAATCCCACGTCCAAGTCCCCTAAATCATCATAACCTGCCATTGTAGCAGCAGAAACTGAGTCAACACCTACCCGAGACAGCTTTTGGCTTTTATAGGCGCTGCCGACTGCATTGCGTTACGCTGATTGGTTGCATATCTCCATTATATACATACGCACGCCTGTACCAGTTTATATATATATGTGGTTCTAACATCAGGAATTACTTCATCATGGGACATTTAGCAACCTACTCCCTAACTATGTTCCTGTAAGTGAACTTTCAACACCATTTGATAGTGAGATAGAAAACATACACGTAGATCATAGACCATTGTACCTTTAAATTACTTTAAAAATCTGCGATATTATTGGATATAAGGGCTTCTGTTAAATCCATTCAATTGTTCGGTGTTTGTAATAATCAAAAATAAATAACTGTTGACGTATTATGAGAGACCTCTCAACACACAATAAGAGAATCAGTATTCAGTGAATTCTTTCACACGAAAATGAAAGAACTGACCAGCTGACTAGGATAGGAGACTCTGCGTTATAGTTAAAAAACCTTAATTATCCATACCAATCCATAAACTACATATGTGATGTGTCTTAATACTAATACTACTCATAGGAACTTCAAAAAAATCTAGCTTAATAATATTTTTAACATTCCTGAGAAAACAACATTCCATAGACAGCATTTCCGTAACTTCATCTATGTACTGAACATGACTACCTGATCAGCCTCGTCAGACTAGTGTCCTACCACAGCCATATTTTACCTTGTGCCGATATACGGAATCTAGAAACGAAACGCACCTAATAGTGGGCTTATAGTCAGAAACCAGAAGCCGAACTGGCAAACTACTATTTGCTGTGGTTCACCATTTTTTATTTGAGTTTATTTTTACCTTCATACTAAAAAGGTTTGTCAAATAGTCATAAATTTAAGAGTAATGCTATATATATATATATATATATAGCATTATTCTTAAATAAATAAATAAATATATATATATATATATATATGTATGATAACAGAGTTAAAATTTAATTGAAAACGAAGTACTAGAAATAAAAGGTGCTGCCTGATATATAGACAAGGAAGTACTTTCAAAGCTTTTGTTAACTCCTTTACTGTCTGTCATTCAACCACAAAAGTTCAATAGTCTCCTTTAATTTTAATATGAAGGGATTTTGACAGAATGATTATTTAAATAATTATTTTGAAAAGGATGCATTCACTCGCGGTTGTATGAATTATAAATAGAATACTGATGCTTCACTGCATGACTTATGAAACATGGTTGTGATGGTTGTGATAATTCTGCGACCGCTTATGGTATTACAAATTTATTCTGATTTTTAAAGACAACTTACAAAGCACAGTGATGGTAATAATATAGTTATAATATTTAAAAAGTATTCACAACATGATGTAAGCCTGCAATACACAGCCCACAAAGTTTGTGAGAAAAAAAGGAAGATGAGTATAAATCGTAAAATACATAATGTTAATAAAAACCTTGAAGCCTTTTATTGAAGGACTCCAAAGCGATTATCTATTTTCGTAACATGTTGAAGAAATATTTGAAAGGGCACGAATCAAACGCAGGAGAGTAGCGGTTGATTTGAGGATAGACTAAGATAGAAAGAAAATGGTATTAAAACTTTGGATGAGTAGTATATCTTAAAATGGTAGTAAATAAGCATTAAAACGGAATTGATTTCTTCAGCCAAATATATGCTTCATTATTGTAAAATAATATGAAAATTTTAGAATCATTATAAATAAACATACCATTCTCGGTAGAAAGGTAATTAAAGTAGTAGAACATTATTATTTGAATTTATTTAGAAGCAGATTTTTGCATAAGAATCACGAGTATCACAGCATTCTACATTATATTTAAGATTGTGAGGTTGCTGCCCTCTTGGTGTAGTGATTAGTGTTCTGAGCTACCCCGCACTATGCTTGAGTTAAAATCCCGAATATGGCCTGGTCGTTTCCGTGTCGTACCCATGAAAAGGAACAATGCTGGCTCACCTGTATGGTGCTTCCATAATTAAGTAGCTAGCAAATCACGGTGAATAAGAAAAGGCGAATGTCTCAAGACAAAATGTCTCCGCATTAAAAAAAAAATATAAGACTTTAAGGGGATTTTATATTTATATAACGTATTGAAATATTTATTTATTTATTCAATGCGGAGTCACTTGTAGCGAAGACATTCACCTATATTTCACTGGCCATTTTATTATGGGGCACCATGAAGGCGGACCAGCATTGCCCCCTATGAAGGGACGACACAAACGGAGGCATTTTAGTGGCGCTTCGCCAGGATTCGATCCGAGCACCCTCAGCACCGAAACCCAGCGGGCTGTACCACAATGCCGCCGCGGCCTATTGCAGAAATATAGTATAAATAATGCTTTAATCCAATACTGGGAAAGTAGTGTTTGAATTCGTAATAAGTCTAAGAAATAGTAAAATTTGTATTAAATTCTTAGTCGAATAACGTCAGTAACATTGCAGCAACACAGTAATAAGAAGAAACTCAGTTAATAAAGCAGAAATCTTCCTACAGTTTTGAAACAATTTAAAAACACTCCAGTACAAGTATGTATAACCATACTATGCGGAGAATTAGAACAATTACAAAAAAATATAGTGCAACAATGAAAGCCATATTTTTTAGTGAAAGAAAGTTTCATGAATCACATAAAATAAATATGTCGATTCACGACTTTCTAATTAATCCGTTTTTATTATTTTGTGTCAAATGTTTACCAATAAACAATGAAGTAAGCTGATATTATTACGGTGAAATCTGATGTAACATCGAGAACTTGTTGACGATGTATAGTGACATATCCTTATGTACGTATAAATTTTGCAATCCTTGATTTAAAAGAAAAGCGAAAAAAATGTATATCCACCCTTGCTGAATACAGATATTTAGTAACCAGTGGATGACATTTACTCCACTTTCGCACTAAAGCACCGCTCTGGAACGAGAAGTATTATGTCCTGTCTCATTCTTCCATTGTTGAAAAACTTTCGGAAAACTTTTCTTTCATTTCGACGCGTGTAGTCTACTTACATTTCTTCACTTAAGAAATTGCTGTTGGCCATTTTTATCTTGTTTTTTTTCCTTTTCACTCTTCTCTAACACTCGAGCTGAACGTCCAAGAAGCGCTCCGTATATAAAAAAGAAGAAACTAGACGGCAGCATTTAACTTTTCTTTTAACCGTCAGATAAAATTTCAGACACTTAGCTTTGTTACCTTTTCTTTCGTAAGTGCAGAGTTTGCCTTTTTACTTTCTCTTCACGAACATTTTAAAAGGAATTCGTTTAATGATCATAAAAAAGCACACAAACTATGATTGTAGAGATTTATCACGTTTTATTTATCGCGTACAAGTTTATTTAATAGAAAAGAGACAGTTTTAATTAAAATTAAAAAAAAAATTGGTGTTGACATATACTGAGTTTGTATATATGAATGTGGTGTACGTATTAGTACAAAAATTATATTTAGAAACTTACAGGTACATTCTTATCAGAATTTAAAATAAAGATAACAAAAGAATTAAAGTATTTTTAAGTGTATTTTTTTCGAAGTAGAGGGAGTAATTTCGGAAATACATTTCAATGGTAATAAAATTTGTCTTAATTTTCATACTATTAAGTTAAGGTCTCTTTGATAATACAAGCTTAAAAGTATTTTAGAATTAAATATGTGTCGTTGATGTTTAATATTAAACTGATGTCGTATTCCTTAATATATTATGAACAATAATTACAAAATTGAAAATTTCAGCTCTAAAATTTTAAATCTGTTTGTTTTCAAAACCAAAAAGTAATTTTGTTCATGAATATTCAAATTTTTATTGGTATTTATTAAATAAATATTTTCTTATCACTGTTGGCGGAGATTATGACATATTCAACTCTTGTTAATTATAGATTGCAACTTTGTTTCAACATTGAGGCTTTTTAGCTTCTTATAGAATTCCCTATTTCACTTTATCTTCCAAGAACGAAAAGGAAAATTCTATATGGAGGCAATAGCTACGTATTTTTTAATGTTCAAAATAATTCAAACAAGAGATGCTTAAAATCATATTTTTAGTTTTGAACATGTAAATATTTATTCCGTAGATTAGGCCAATTGATCGCGTACTTCAAATTTTGCGAATCTCTTAGCTATATTATTAAGAAGTATAAAGTAGTGTTTGAATTATTTCGCAGAAAAAATTACAGTAGTGATATTATAGAAATATATACATTTTTTACCCAATTATACACAACAAAAGATCAATTAAATGTTGTCTTGAAATTACTAGTTCGAGACAAAAATAATTACTCTAAAATACTTTTTTCAGGAACATAATCTTTGAGCGTTGACATAAAATTTATTATTTCTAATTTTATGGGAAGCCGCGTATAACCTTTTATGTTTATTATACTAGAGCCATTAAAGATCAGATTTTCTACTAGGTTCTCTTTTTTTACTTGTTCTGTTTTATGCAAAGAACTACTTGGGATAAAGAAAGATGTTTGCATTTTTTATCCTCGTTGGCAGGCTGTTGAGTTAATAAAACCAGACGATGTTTGTGGTGCGCATTTAATTTTCTCACTGACATTTTTTTTTGCCACATTCCTTGTCAACATATTTTAAGTTCTGACGGAAGTAATTTGCAAATTGGGATGCCTAGAGGAAGAAAGCAGCGATACGACACGTTTGATATATTTCAACTTATCTTTTGTTTAAAAACAAATACCTCCGAGAAACATTCCTTGCGAATGTCGATACTTTGACTGTAAAAATTGGAGAAAATAACAGATGCCGGGGAGAAACATTTTTCTTTTACTTTTCAAAATAATTGGGTGTTTGATGCACAGGTTTTATGTTGTGTTTATGACGTGAAAAATGGACTAAAGTGAAATTATTAATTAGCCCTTTTTGAATATTTGCAAGGCAATATACCATTTTAATTCCTTCTACTGAAATGTACAAACTGAAAAAAGCTTGAGAAATTTTTAATAAAATTATTTTTCTTTAATGCAGGGAACCTTTTGTACCTTGAACCTATTTTAATGTTTTAATATTTTTTTCATCCGTGTAGTATATAAAAAATAAACCAGGTCTACTTCAGAATTTTCTTTTTTATTCATGTGAATTAATTTCCTGTTTTTAGAATTAATTTAGAATTAAAGTGCGTTTAGGACCATACTACAACACAGCGTTGTACTTTTGTACATCATACGTTCTACCTTGGTCCTACTGAACTTTAATTTTACTACTCTATTCAAAAGTATAAATTTTCTACTAACCCACCCCTGCATTAGGAGTCCCAAGAAAATAAAGGTAAGTATATAAATTAAACTATTACAAACACAATAAATAAATTAAAAGTAAATATAAAAATAAAAAAAAACTAATATTATTCTACAACGTATGCTGTCAAATCAACTCCAAAATATATCTATGGTGCCCGGTATAAAGGGCTTAAGTCAAAAACAGTGATTTAACTATACCAAGTTATTGCCTTTTATACCAATCGCAGAACAATAATTTCGACTTGAGTCTTTTGTACAAAGAATGATATGTACTTTTGTGTACAAAATTGATAAACTGAGTCTTTTGTATAAAGAAAGAAATGTACTTTTGTGTACAAAATTGATAGACTTAAGTCATTTATACAAGTCAAAAGATTTATTTCTATCAATACTAACAAATATCTAAAAATCACTTTTTTTGACTTAAGCCCTTTATACCGGGCACCATTGATATATGCTACTGCTAATTTGCTGCTCTACGGTACTTGACTACGGTACGGAGCTTTAACACAACTTCTTCATGGTCCAATAACAAATCGTCTCATTATCCAAGCAAAATTGTTGCGATTACCAAGCTCTACTTAGGTATCTTACCTCGAGAAAACTGTCTCAAATCCCAGCAATTTCTGCTACAAAATACTTTAACTTTTCCCTGTTATTGTGACTAGCATAGAGTTTCCAATTTCTTTTTTTCCTCCTGTGATGTCCTTATTCCATTCCCAGAGAATTCCAATTTCGGCAGACCTGATTCCTTAAATTCCCATTTCTCCTCAGATTAGAGCATCCAAGTCTCTTTGTAGGGGGATTTCCTTTGAATTATCTCCACTCCCTCATTGCGGCATTCTTTAAATACAAGAAAATATACTTTAATGTGTTTTGGCATGTAGATAATTGATCATTATTAATTTTATGAACTAAGGTAGTATACTAGGGTGTATTTACTACCGTATTTTCATTGTGTATAATTTTTTAAGCTTGCCTCCTTTATGGCTGACGTGCTTTTTTCGGTACGGGATTGTTCGCGTCGTCAGTCTTGAAAAGAACGTCTATGGGTCATCTAGCATCACCTCATTCATTAATTTGTTTTATTGGATCTTCATGATCTACAGGGCAATAACTTCAATGGGGTATGTCGTTGTGACATATTCCATTGCAGTTATTGCAGGCCGTTGTACAGTTGAGCCTGCCGTTGTACCTGCTTTCCGACACACGCATCTTTCTTGCCAGTCAGTCTTACAGTTGCAAAACACTATGCTTAAAACTGAATCGGGAGCATCCATAATTGTGATGGGCACAAGGGTTTTCTCTTGACGTTTCCAGCCCCACACTTCTGGATTCAACTCATTCACTTCTGCACTTGGTGATACAACTGAAAGGAATATAGCCTGGCTTCCTCTTCAGTTAAGGGAAGAGACGAAATATATGGTTTTATTTTAGGGCCAAATTTTGCAAAGGATTTGTACCTAAACTTATTTAGGGACTGTTCACCGGAATGTGCTCCGTAACAGATCAGAATAGAACATTCTCTTGCTTCAGCAACATCATTGTGCGATGAGTTGCATTTATTAACTACTGTCACGTTGTGTTCCATATCTTTACTTTGGAGTATTTTTACAAAGTTTCTTTCCTTTGTTGGATGCTGCAGAAACAGTATCGCATCCACTGAACGCATGAAGAAAAAGGATACTTTGGTATGTCCCGATGATTGTATTTTATTTGATGAATATATTTTTTTCTTTGCTTTCCCTTTGCGGGGTTTGACAAGGAAAATGTCTTTTTTCCGTAGGAGTGAGAGATGTTAATAGAACCAGGTGGTCAACATCTTCGCCGATGATTACAACGATGTTGTTACTAGAACATGCTTCATTAATTGCAGTATTTACAATGAGAATATCGGTGGCGTCATTACTTTGTCGGAATAGAATCCCATTGTTTTCCAGCTGAACTGATAGAAAGCTGATCAATTAGCTTTTGTTCTTTTCATTTGAAAGGAAATATTCTTGTTGAACACTAACTCGCATGTTTCCATCAAATTTTATGTCTACAGATTTTTTCACAATAAACCATATATTTTGTTAAATTTTTTTTATACTGTTAGTTATTTTGGATTAGCCATTAAAAACGACTATACAGCTGGTACCATAGTGCTTTTTTATATAGTTAATTTAATTTGTGCAAACAGCCGAAAAAGTTAATTGTGTTCCCCATTTGACACGGTGTAGGAGAAAATCACTGCCCACAATGTTGACGCAGTTCAGGAGGATAAGGTCTTTGTTTGGAACTTCAAAAACGTACATGGCGAATGTCGTTGTCTCTCGCATACCGTCTTCATTAAACAGAGCCAACGGAAAAGGAACAAACTCATATTCTAAATAAAATGCTAGGTCATCGTCGTTTTGTTTAGCAATCGCTAACCTCTTAAAAAGCATCAATGGGTTTACTACTATATTGAAACCGTTTACTTTCATCGTACAATTGATCAAGCTATCATAAGGTTTACCATTTTAAAGTACTGAACCCAGAGGGCTGCAGTGGGGCTAAGCTCTTTCAACTGCTTCAAAGTCATCCTCATCTTAATCTCATATACGATGGCTCATATATGAGTATGTCCGTTTATCGTTTCTAGCTATAGTAGTTCAGTAGCAAAATCTCTAAACAACTCATGGAGATTATTGCTATTGCTGTTTGGGTAATTAAATTAGCTAGGATTTTTCTAGCGTATGCAGGGCCCGGCAACATTTTTTTCTACCGACGTAGTTGCATACATCAAAGTAAGTATTTATTTTTACCCACCTCCAGCCATTATATACCCAATGCAGCCTAAGTATGACACAAAAAGATAGAATCCACCAAATCTCACAATACAACCAGATAGCAATGGATTGGATGTTGTGACATCTTCTCTCGAGCTTTGATATGCAGAGATTTGACAAACGGGAGTATGCAAGACTTTTGGTGCACATGCGCGGATCAACCCCCCATCGCGATGGGGATGAACCTCGCATCCGCGTCCCAGGTGTGATAGTTCACCTCTTTCAAACTCAATTATCTTTGTTCGTGTTAGACTTATAAAAAAATGTAAATAATGTTTTTGTTCACAATTTAATGCTCTCCAATTTTTGTACTCAAATTTTTTACATAAAATCAATATTTCTCGCAAAAGTTGGCAAAAAGTCACGCAAATTGGTTTTTTGCAAGTTTCTTGCAAAAAACCAAAAAAGTGTACACATTTTCCAAGATGGCGGCGACAGCTCAAGTCTGATCGGTGGGGACTTTTAGTATGTTCATTAGCATACCTAAACAAATATCTCCACCAATTTTCAAAACGTTCATATTTTTTTAGACATTCGTCAAAATTGGGGCTATTTTGACTGGGCTATAAGGGGTCTTAACCAACCTCTCGTGTTTACTTCAGTGATTAATATGACATTTGTGCTTCTTACAGGATCAGTAAATGAGCCAATCAGTTTAAGCCTTTTTGTAACTAGTGTTTTAGGTGGCACATGAGCGCTTATAGATACTACTTTGATCAAAATGCTAGGTATTAACTGGATGTATCTTTGAATTTTTCTTAAAGATTTTCTTTAAAAAAAATAAAAGATAAATCAGTGGTTGCGCAGTTAAAAGCTGTAACTCTGGAAAAACTAGTGGCTACGAAAACTAAAGTGTTTTCGTAACATTCGAAGTTAAAATTTACATGCATTTGACTATTACAGGTTTTAAAAACGATTTATTTTATTATTTGCCTTTTAAATTGTAAGGCTAACTGGTGAACTTGTTTTAAAGTTAATCGAAAATCAAGGTGACCAGTTCTTTGGATAAATTTGACAAATAAGAGTTCATTATCTTTATAAGTAAAAGCCATTATCTAAGAGTTCATTATCTTTATAAGTAAGATGTCTTGTTTCACATCTTTATTTTGGGACTATGAAAATGTACTTATTCCTGCTGCTAAAAAATTTTCACTTGTTTAATTAGATTACTTTTAGATTTATTGAAATACTAATAAGTGGGTTAAATTGTAATTTCTTCCTCGATCAACAAATTTCTCTATCTCTTCTTTTTCTACAGACTTCTCCTTAGCATCAAAAGCACTCCGAGGCAGGATTCTTGCCTCAGGGACACAATAAAAAGGAAATAGTAATAATATGTGAATTAAAATACAGAAGGTTCTATCATAGACCTAGGAGCAATGTAAATATCTCTGTCCTAGATAGAAGAAATTTGCACTCCAAAAAATTTTCCCCCCTCCAACCCGGATGTTATGCTTAAGTCATTATTTTGCGACTGATATGTCTCGGGGACTCATTTAGGAATTATTTTCGCTTTGTATAAAAATATTGTTAAGATCGAGAGAGAAAACAAAATTAAAATATCCAAACACTTACATACAGACCGCGAGATTCATTGGAGGAGGTTAACAGCCACGCTGAAATCAGAAGGTTATTAGTACCATGCACATTAATGTGATCTAGTTGTACATTCATGAATTTCGCTTGTCACTTATGAAAAAACTGAACAGGCCCAGGGGGCTATCGGGTCCTCCATAAGTTCGCAATGCCGGAAATCCCGCCGTACGTACTACTACATAGCCTTTTCGGCAAACGCGAGCTCAGAAATGGCACCACAGACGATTGACGTGCTTGTTGAAGCTCTTGAAGGCCCCGAGGCTACAGTTGGCGCAATTAGTTCCTAAATTCAACCTCAGGGTCGCAAGCCCCGAATTAACCAAGAAGTGAGGAGTTTAAGGGACATCATAGGACCGAAAATAACGATATTTTCTCTCTATAGGAAAATGGAGGTAGCGGCTGTTTGATCGTCCAGCTTGCGTTTCGTGAGATTCTCGAGACTCAGGGATACTCAAATTTAATCCGAAAATAAAACTCTTGGGGGCACGGGGCGATTGGCTCTTCGTCGTACGTACGAGATCGCTTTTCTTGCTATCGCGAGACCAAAAATGAGCCTAGAGACGCCGTTAGAGGCTTCCTTGTAGCTCTCGTAGGCCTCTAGGCTTATTCACTACCCAATTTGTCCCCAAAACCAACCCGGAGATGTAGACCCCGAATTAACAGGAGTTTCGGTAGCATCTTCTTTGATGTCACCGAAAGTACTCATGTTTCCACTTCCGGTCCAAGTTACGACAGATTTCCCTTTTCTTTTTCACCTCACAGATGAAACTGGCAGTATATTCAACCGTACAGTGAAATATTCTTCCTCGCACTGATATATACATCATTTACTTAATGTTTTGAATAATTTGATGGATCGCTCTCGAAAGGAACATTATTTGAATAACCG
Source organism: Dolomedes plantarius (assembly GCA_907164885.2). Classification (NCBI taxonomy): domain Eukaryota; kingdom Metazoa; phylum Arthropoda; class Arachnida; order Araneae; family Dolomedidae; genus Dolomedes; species Dolomedes plantarius. The sequence goes on from OU015491.1 coordinate 105,543,743, forward strand.
CAAGCTAACCATTTTTTAGTACATTATGGGGACACTTATACAAGCATGGAGTTTATCAAGTGTCTGTCAATTTTTTTAGTAACATTAATCCAAAGCTGATGAATTATTTTTGGAAGGTTTTCAAAAGTATCTCTTCTAACAAAGAGTGATTTCTCCAAATAAAAATGTGGGCTTCAAAATGTGTTCTGTAATGGGAAAGTTCATTGTATCTGGATCCTTAAAACTTCTCCTGATATTGATTCCGCTATTTTGGGTAAAGAAAATTGCCGCGGGAAAAACCACTACAAAAGTTCCGATTGTTTTAATAATTTGTTGCTAATAGGGAATGCAGAGTTATAGTATGTGCATTACTTCAGCTGCTACCTAGAATTTTCGAAAACAATAAGTATAAAGCAATTTTTTATTTTGTGTTGTGTTGATTTTTATATTTCGAATACATAAACATATCTAACATTAAATTGTAACAAACGTCTTTAAGTTATTAAAAAATAACCCAATTTAATAATTGATCTTTAGTACAGTGACGGATACACGACTAAGTCAAATGGTCAACCTAAATATTGAAGACCTGAAACATTTACTTGTACAATTAAAGTACCACTTTATCCTTTTACAAGTATGAGGTTGTTATGCATTACGCTAAAGAAAAATTTCTGCCACGAACTCAAAGTACTAATATACTACCGAAGTCCTAAGATTCAACTACACCTCTGAAGGTTGATTTAATTGCAATAGAATGAAATAACTACTAAAATTCAGTTTTATAAAAATATAGGTTTAAAAGCTTATACAGAGGTCGCCCAGTAGCTAAGTGGTTAAAGCATCAGCCTGTCACGTCGGGGGTGCGGGTTCGATTCCCGCATAAGATTTGGGTGTATTCTGGGGAACCGGTCAGTCTTCCGCCTGCAAATGGAGCCCCGTCTAGAAAGGGGAGCTGCAACCTATCGTCCATCACCGGTGTCATCGTTTGTCAATAAAATTCTTCTGTGATTGTGTCATTTGTCTGTTTCTATTTCCTTGTATTTCATATGTACATCGGACTGGGGTGTAATGTCGTCATCCCCCAGGGACATTAGCCAAAAAAAAAAAAAGCTTATACAGCACAGATACATTCACTGAAATAATGACTGAAACAAAAAAAAACATTTCAAATTTACACACGTAGTGTTTTACATGTAGAGGAATGTAAGAAATGTGTACAAAACTATATTAGTAAGAGATGTATCAACACAGTTATCTAAAATATATAAATATAGTTATAAAGATATCATTTCTCGTATTCAAAACGGGAAAAAGATACTACCATATAAATATAACCTTCTTAATTTAGTTGACAACTACTATAATAATTTAATTTCTCTTTTGTTACAAGCTTAAATTAAAATTTCAGACTCTTACATTCGATTTTACTTATTTTACAGCATATTTTTCCAATAAAACTGAATATCTTTGAGAAACAATAAAATTCCCTGTAGTCCAAAAAAGCAATAAATAGTAATTTTTTGTTTATTTCCCCCCGATCATGTTGTTTGAGTTGAAAATACTGTTAATTTAAATTGTCTTTGCTTATTTTAAAAGTTAAATCAATCTATTTTCTATGGCGTGTTCGTTGGAGAACAAATCTCGCTTTCCCTTTGCTGGTCCTAATTTTTAACCACACGTTTACCCTAAATAGCAGGTTGACGTGACTGTTGATTGAGGTACAAAACCCTGCATAAATTTCTCTGTATTCTGTTTGATCTGAATGCGAGTGCGATTTCCCCAAAGCAAATATTCTGCTGGCTTAATTATTTTAAAGTGTGTGTTTGTGATAAAGCTGAGAAATTTTGATTGTTTGACTTTAAGCAGATATCCGGTTATTAAGCAGTGGGTTTGAGCGAACGCATCAAGAAAGTATTTTTAGATTGCTTTGAACATCTGATACATTCCTTTTTAGATTAAATTTGACTTTATTAATGTGTTTAGTTTAATACTGAAACTGATGTTTATTTCTCGTTGCCCTATCCGAAATTTTGAGTTAATTACTAGAGCAGCCAAGATTAAATGCCTATATAGCGAATCCTGAAAAGCTTTGACGATTTTTTTTTTATAAAAGCAGTTTCTTTGTTCAGAGTTTTTTTTCTGAATAGCCTTACCCATTAGGGTAGAACGAAAATTTTTTTTTTTGAATTTCAATATGCTCTAGTTTTCAAAAGTTGCCTTTTAACAAAATAAAGACGGAAATTAAATATTAGCGTAATTGGTGCATGTTTTCAGTTAGCGCAAGAAGGGCAAACTTTTGGTTTTTATTAAATTTTTGACAAATTTCGCAATTATTTTGAAATTGAATACACTTGTAGTACAAAAAAGTAGCAAAATATGTAATTTAAACATTCTTTTTAGTCAGGAGACCTGCTAAACTGATTATATAATACGTTTTACTTCATAAAAATAGTACACATAAAGGCACATAAGGACGAGGCACTTAAAAGTCACTCGGACATCACGGTGGAACAAAATTTGTTTTTCGGAATTTCAATATGCTTTAGTTTTCAAAAGTTGTCTTTTAAAATTAAAATTAATAATATAAAATCTTTTTGCTCTACTAAAATATTTTCAAGTGCCGCAAAGGGCTTCAAAATGGATATTTTTATGAAAAAGTGATTATATTTGTATTTTTTCTTAATTTCTTTTATAGTATATTAAAATAATGTATATTTCCTGTAAATAAAATATTCAAAATATGATATTTTGACAGAAAACTAGCATATCCTAGGTATTTCAAATTTTTAGATGCCATAACAGAACAACTGATTTGGTGGAATTTCGCGATTTTCATCATATTAATTTTACAGTAGCATATTCTTATAATACACATTGGAATAAAAGAAAAACAATTTTTAACTGACGGAGCTTAGATAAAATAAGCAAATCACACTTATTTAGAAAAATATTAATGTAATGTCTATATAGGCAAAACGTTACTTTGAAAAAAATATTCATGCTTTTCAAAAGTCCATAGTAATCACATATGGTTTCCATTACTTATTTCACTGACACATTGAATTGTTTTATTGTTTCAAATTTTGGCATTATCTTTTGAGAATGTATTTTTGTTTTTATCAATGCATCTCTTGCAGAAGTACCACGAACGGACAAGGATGATACGGTAACTAATTTAACAATCCTTTCTACTACTTGTGTGTGACATGGAATGTTGTTGAAGTCAATAATTTAAATGAACTGTCCCTACGTCACCTATTTTGTTTCCTAGATGGAAAAACTAATTGTCCAAATGAATTTGGAGGAGAAATATGTAAGCAACTAGAAAACTACTATTAACTTCCAGTGATTGAATTTTCACCTATTGAAAATAACATTCCATTACTAGAAATTAAGGATGATTTAAGTGTGGACCCATAATATTTGTTAGAAAAGCATAATGCAATCTCTGTTGGAAAGTGCTCTTCTGATTTGTCCATGAGAAAACCAGGAAAATTTGTCATTCGCGAGGGCTTACATTAGCAAACCGAATACTAGGCTTGTATGTGGGAACAGAATTTCCTGCAAAAATTCTCCGAATACTGATTACATTTTGAAAGTTTATGCACCAATTTGGTTTAACATAAAGCTGAAACTATCTCGTATCCGTAGATAGAAGCACTTGTGGAAACTTGTAAGCTATTCACGTTACCTCAATCAGACACTTAAAAATGTAATTGACCCTGTCATTCAAAGAAATGCATACTTTGCCGCTTCTGAAAATCTCCTCCTTTGTATGATATTAGACGATCGCAATCAAGTAAGAGAGCTTGGATTACACCAGATTCTAAAAGCAAGGGCGGAAAATGAAGGAGGCATCAGAAAGAATGTAGTTCCACGTATAAACTTTGATGCCAAAGATTATATTGATATGATTGAATGGAATGATATTAAAGCAACAGAACCTCCTATGACGAGGCATGTTTCTGATGACAAACTAAAACAGTTTATAAAGGAAGCAAAAGAATCTGATCACGAGAAACAAATTATTGACTTCAACAACATTCCATTTCAAAAACAAGTAGTAGAAAAGATTGTTAAATTAGTTACCGGGTCATCCTTGTCCGTTCGTGGTACTTCTGGAAGATATGCATTGATAAAAACAAAAATACATTCTCAAAAGATAATGCCAAAATTTGAAACAATAAAGCAATTCAATGTGTCAGTGGAATAAGTAATGGAAACCATGTGTGATTACTATGGACTTTTGAAAAGCATGAATATGTTTTTCAAAATAACGTTTTGCCTTTATAGACATTACATTAATATTTTTCTAAATAAGTGCGATTTGCTTATTTTAACTAAGCTCCGTCAATTAAAAATTGTTTTTCTTTCATTCCAATGTGTATTATAAGAATATGCTACTGTAAAATTAATATGATGAAAATCGCGAAATTCCACCAAATCAGTTGTTCTGTTATGGCATCTAAAATTTAGAAATACTTAGAATTGCGAGTTTTCTGTCAAAATATCATATTTTGAATATTTTATTTACAGGAAATATACATTATTTTAATATACTATAAAAGAAATTAACAAAAAATACAAATATAGTCACTTTTTCATAGAAATATCCATTTTAAAGCCCTTTGAGGCACTTAAAGATATTTTAGTAGAGCAAAAAGATTTTATATTATTAATTTTAATTTTAAAAGATAACTTTTGAAAACTAGAGCATATTGAAATTTCGAAAAAAAAAATGTCGTTCCACCGTGATGTACGAGTGACTTTTATGTGCCTCGTCCTTATGTGCCTTTATGTGTACTATTTTTATGAAGTAAAACGTATTATATAATCAGTTTAGCAGGTCTCCTGACTAAAAAGAATGTTTAAATTACATATTTTGCTACTTTTTTGTACTACAAGTGTATTCAATTTCAAAATAATTTCGAAATTTGTCAAAAATTTAATAAAAACCAAAAGTTTGCCCTTCTTGCGCTAACTGAAAACATGCACCAATTACGCTAATATTTAATTTCCCTCTTTATTTTGTTAAAAGGCAACTTTTGAAAACTAGAGCATATTGAAATTCAAAAAAAAGTTTTTTTCGTTCCACCCTATTACCCATCCCCTCAGCTTCAATCCCGTTCAGTGAAATTAATTTGTCCGAACTTGATGTTTGTGTTGTTTCTCTACCGTAGTTCTCTTCTATCTATTACGATGAAGCATTATAATATTGGTTTTTTTGTCTCTTTTGCTTTACTAAAATTATAGGTTGAATTAATTAGCTCTCATTCAGCCAGGGCCTTCTGAAAGAAAGGGAGATATTCCCAGACCAAGTCAAGTATATCTTGTGTTTAAATATTTATTATTTTATTGTTTCTTTAATTTTATAGCACATAAAATATTAAAAAAAAAGAAATTTGAGGTTTAAAATTCATACCTTGTCTTTCCATTTAAAAAATTCTTAATTGCGGAGATCGGTCAAAAGATCAGAGGACAACTCATCTGATTATGTTAATTGTTGCTCGCTGATGTGAAAAATTACTAAATTTTCCAGTTTTTTAACTATAGGCATATTGTCTCTCTTAGACCTCTATGGGGCATTCGTTTCTGCTGATCTTGATAGTCGGTGAAACATATAGGGCTTGTTCTTATTTTTAAACGACCTCATCTGATTATGTTAATTGTTGCTCGGTGATGTTAAAAAGTACTAATTTTTCCAGTTTTTTAACTAGACTGGTTATCAAAAACTAAGGAAAAGTCACAAAAATAGCAATTACTCAAAAAGTTACGCGTAGAATTTAATGAAACTTATACACATTATACAACACATAGGTAGGTATAAAACAGCATAAAAAGAAATCACCAGACAATTATGGTGTTATAGAAACTAGCATATATATACAATGAACAAATCGGATGTGTCAGTTTGGTAGAGGAAAAGTACCTTTATTATGGCGTATGATCCCTCCCCCCCTAGTAGCAATACAGCACAAACAGCGATGTGTGATGCTGTCAATTATGCGGTCTATGAGTTCGGTAGGAAGTGAGAGCCATTGCTCTTGCAAAGCAGTTGAAGACGTGACTAGGATCCTAGGAGGAGGATTGAGAGCAGCTATACGTAGTCCTAAAGCATCCCAAACATGCTCGATAGGATTCAGGTCCGGTGATCCAGCTGGCCACTCCATGCGCTGAATTGTTTCCTTCTCAAGATAAGCATCCATGATGCGAGCCCTGTGCGGTCTCGCGTTATCTTCCTGTAGCACGAAAGCATCACCTATTGCCCCGGCATAAGGGCACACATAAGCATGAAGGATGTCATCTCTATAGGTGTGAGCATTCACATTTCCACGGGGAAAGACATGGAGGTCTGTGCGTCCACCCAAAGAGATACCACCCCAAACACAGACACTGCCTGATCCGTATGCATCTCTTTCACGGATGTGTGATGGATGAAAACGAGTTCCAGGTTCTCTCCAAATCAAAATACGCTTACTATCACTTTGGAGGCTAAACCTGGGCTCATCCGTAAAGAGAACAGCCCTCCATTGATCACGCGTCCAGTGGACATGTTGACGTGCCCACTGCAAACGTTCCCGCCCATGGCATGACGTGATCGGGACGTAAATGGCTGGTTCCCTCGCAAGAAAACCACCTTCGTGAAGCCTTCTACGCACGGTTGACGTTGATACCAACCTTTCGGAGCTTGCAGCGAAGGAGGACTGAGTTCAGACGGAGTTGCGGTTCTATTCCTTCGTGCGCATAATGACAAATATCAGTCAGCGGCACTCGTCGTAGCGTATGGCCGTCCTTGGCTGAACCTCATGGATACCGAATCTGTGGTTAGAAATTGTTCCTAAAGCCTATGAACCCCAAACTCACATTTAGCCATCTGGCCACTTCTGTCTGACTTTGTCCTGCCTCTAGTCTCCCTATAGCTCGCCATCGCAGTTATTCGGTTAAATGATGCCTGGAGGTCATTGTTACAATTTGGCTATGCCCAAATGTCTAATCTCAGCCTCGCCGCGACAATTACCACCTTGCTCTGAGACATGCACTTTTATGCTCCTCGCAAATGACGTATTCCGACTGCAGCGCCACTATTTTGCATAATGTAGCATTGTTCAGCACCTTTTACTTAACAACATATTCAAATTTTAAACAGATTGACCTAGTTTTGAACGTGTTATCCCTCTTTTTGTGATTTTTCCTTAATTTTTGTATAACTAGTGTATAAGCATATTGTCTCTCTCAGACGTCTACGGAGCACACGTTTCTGCCGATCCTGATCATGGGTGAAGCATTTAATGCTTGATATTTTAAAATCAGAACTTTCAGATACCAAGTTAAATATGTGCAGTCTAGTTCTTTCTAATTAGCAGTTTTTTTGTTTGTCTTGAACATATTTCTTATGGCATCTTCAACATTATAACGACAGATCATAGGGATTTCTTTACATCTTTCTCTTGTTTTTATTGGTAATGCAATATAAGGTAAGTTGGGGTAACTGGGCCATAGATTTTCAGCTTTTTTACATACTATAAATTTTAACACATTAAAATTATACTAACATGTATAATTTTCAAAGATCTCTGTATTACACGCATTTTAGTAAGTCTTAGAGATTCTGTTTAATCTATGATATTGATTTTTACTATATATATTATATATAAATATTGTATATATTTTTAACAGAGGAAAACAGTTTCTGCTGACGACAACTAGGAAGCTAACTTACATTCTAGCAAACCCTGGAAGTTATCCTTGAAAATTCCCCGTATCGAGTGTGGCGTTTTGTGAAGTTAACGAGGGAGTTTATTCAGTGACAACTGGACATAAGTTTGCCGGTTCGAATACAAGGTGTTCGTGCGTTATTCCATGGTTTGCGAAAAAGCACGTTGCATTCTAAGAGGAACACTGGGTATAATGGGCTTCGTTGGAGATGGGAGCTAGGAGTAAGGTCATGTGACCAAATATAATAGTTTATGGATTATTCGTGATCGTATATCATGTTGGTCACAGTAGTTAATTTGGAGTGTATTGCCAAACTATTAATTAACTCATTACTATCTGTTTGACCAACCAACAGAAAACATTTAGTATCATGCGTTGTGTTTGTAGAAACCACAGATTATCTGATTGCTTGATAACAGAGGAATTTATTGAAAGTTCACACATAGATATATAATTCATAATTGCAACTTCTAGTATTTACTTAATAATTACTGTTATGTATACATCAATCATGCATATATTATATTCCTATCGATTACTTATTTAAGATATGAGGTCCCTAGAATCATTTTAAATATATTCATTCAATTCAACATCATATATTATACTCATAGCAAAACTGACCTTAGGATGAGAGGCATGCTACATGCACATTCATTAGGGATCAATAAAAGACTGCACAATACCTTCGCTGATGGATCTTTTAACATAACACTCTGCTAACGTCGCTGGGCCTGAGGTGATTCCTTCCAAATTTGCATACTAGATCAAAATACGGTCTGTCATCGGTGGGTGTTCCTCGAGCTATTATAGGGTCAGTCGATTGGTCCTTGGGGAGTGAGTGTTGCTGTCCTTTCATTCAATTGTCCGTTCGGCTTCATTCACTGGAGTTCTGCTCGCCGGGAGTTGATTATCAGGGCTGTCTGCTCTTCCGGGATTGCGATCATGAAACAGGCTATTTCCTTCTTTTATTCAGACGCAGGAATTATGAAGTTGATTCCTTCTTATCTAATTGTGAGGTCTCATCATCATCTCCTTCTATTCTATCCGCCACTACTCATTTGGCTATCACTCTAAGTCCTGCAGCTATCTCTCTCTGCATTACATGTCGCTCGTACTATAAAAATACCTCTGCTCCTTCGTCAGTCTATACATCTCTATATCGGAGCGCAAAAGTGTCTATCCCTTTTCTTTTTGGGTTTAAATTTTCGCTCTTGCTTCCAAAATACCGCCTTCTTCTTCAATTGGTCGACCACTATTTTTACTTCTCTTCTATTGGATTATTTGTTTCTTCCATATGTCTTACTCTCCACCCTGTCGTAGATGTGGCATTTTATGTCATTAACACACTGTTCCCACGGCCATCTTCCGTATTCTACATATGTTTCCATTTCCTCTTTTCTTAGCCAAATCGCCCCAACACATCGTTCCTCTTCGTTAACCTACCTTTTTTTTACTTAACTTTTTATCTGTTCACATCTGCCATTTCTCTTTGCGGTGCGTCTTTAACCCGTAATTGCCTAAGTATTCTTCTCTTTAGAATTCGGCTAAATCTATCGTTTATTCATTTCCTGCCTTCATCAATTCTTGTCGCGGTCTTCTGCCGTTCTCATTTTTCAATTCCGCTTTGTTATTCTCCCGCTTTCTTCTTTATTCCATCTCTTAATCTGTTTTCAAATGTCGCGGTAATTTACCCGGTGACACTGGGAAAGATGATATATCTTAACAATACTCCGTTTTCGTTATAACTGAGGAACACAATCCATAACTACATTGCAGCATGTAGAAAAGGCTGCCAACCTAGAATAAAACGTATCGTTTTTGTATGTTTCCTTACATGGTCCCTTTTAGGCCCCTCAAAGTGCGGAAATGTTTCAGTTTACCCGCGGCCATCCACGAGAGTCCTAAGGGTTCTACCATTAATATACCACGTGATTGTTTGACAAAATGAAGTGAACGTAAAGGGTCATTCCTGTCACAAATCCCCAAGAATATTTTTTTAACCTCAAACATCATTTGGTTTCTAATAGTCTTCACCTATAATACAAAAAGGAAAATAAATCCTTATTATCGGGCGATGTATGAATCGTTAGGGCACTGGCCTTCGGTACTGTGGGTTTGAGTCCCACTATTACGCCCTTTACACGTACGCTCTTTCGCGAGTGCTTGGAGCGTACGGGATTGAGCGCGGGAAATTTTGCAGTACGCTCAAAAACAGCTTTCCCCTCCTCTCCGACACCTTCACACGTGCACTCAATCGCGCGGGTTCGTGGTTTCAAGCGGGAAAGAGCGTACGTGTAAAGGGCGCTATTGGCATGGATGTTTTTAAGCCCGTTCGGAATCGGCTTTAAGCAGTAGGTCCCGGTCTAATTGGCCCTCGTATAGCAAAAATTGACCGTCGCACTACCATCTAACCCACATCCTTATTATAACATCAGTTTAACCTTCAGTTTTAAATAATTAAAATATTAAATGAATATGACAGTTGTTTCTAAATGCGATTATGAAAGTCTTTAAACTTGCATAAGGTACATATTTACTGAGATATTACGAGAAGTAGGAATAGTGTTCTAAAAATAAGAAAAAAAAACAGTAGAAACCATTCTAATCCATGTACCTAAATTTTCCCAAAATAGCTTATTTCTATCACAATTAACATAATTATATATAACGACACAATAGAGCCTAGGCCTTATAACTTTTAATCTCATTTTCCTGAGTATTCAAAACAGTTTGGTTCATTAAGTAGGAATCTAAAGATCTCTGTTAACATCTCGAACAAGCTGACCCAAATTATGGAGCAGCTTAGTTGGAGAATGGAGGATTCTGTAAAGTGTGACGAGACCGGTTCGTTTTATTTTGCGTTCATACTGACGCTAGAGTGTGCTGCAGCCGCCTGCGCTTGATTATATTCTATATGATTAACTCGATATACTGTTCCAACAGCCCCTATGTCAAAATATGTGATTGGAAGTTCAAGATCAGCTTCCAGAAAGAAAATATATCTTTGGCAAGCTTCACTGCCTGAAATGAATAATGTTCATCCTAGTAGTCTAAGCTAATATTTTCTTAATTTGTTGGGATGATAAAATTATTTCAATTATGTACTACGATTTTTAGAGAAAACTCTTAACATTTTGTACTGTGGTTGTATTCAGAAATATCGGTGTTGCGTATTGGATGTAATTATACAGATTATTGATTTTTCCCGCTACCATGATCATATGTTTTCTCTACTATTTGTTTACATTAATTTAAAATTTAATTTAAAATTGCAATTGTTTTTCTATGTTTGTTTCATATCTGTATGATTTAAACTGAACATTTTACTCCCTTTAAATGCACTTATTTGTAGTTCCAAGTTTAACTAATTTTTGGCTCCCGATGGATTTTCCCCGTTGCATGTATATCCTAAATAACAAGTTGACGTGACAAGTTGAATGAAGTGAGAAAATCCTCACACCTTCTTTACGGATCCCCTTTTTTCATTCCATAGCACATTCGATTTTTCTGCAAGGTAAATATTCAACTGGCTCGATTGTTTTCAGGAAGGTGAGAAAATTCAGGTACATTCTTTATTTGTTGTTAAACAGTTCTCGAGAGTTTGAGGGAACGGTTTATGTTTCACTGAATGCATTAAGAAATATTTTTAGATTTCTTTGAACTTTTCAAAAAGCATCAACGTTTTCTTGAAGGCGATGGGATTTAATAGGCGCTTCCATGCTTCGTATTTTTTCCTTGAAAATTAAAACTAACTCTATGCTCTCAGAAAGTGGGAGAAAAAAAATCTCAGGTAGTCTCTTTTAACGAAACTACCGCGGTTTATTAACGTAGGATTATTTATCGTTGCTTACCTCTTTTGTATATATATATATATATATATATATATATATATATATATATAATATAAATTTTGACACATTTTGATACTTTTCTGTTTAACTGTTTACTGCTTGCCCAAGCGATACAGACTGGGGTTGGCGCGCTGCCAAAATTATAACTCGTGACGAAGGACGGTTTTAGATTCTGAAATTTTGCTCTCCGGAGGACCGTTAAGGAGGAACGTAATCCTACATTAAAATTAGCTTAGGTTTAAATAGTATTAAATCTACAATAACTTTTCGAGAAGAACTAACTTTGAACAAACGAGTTTAGTCTTCTTATTTAATTTATAGTGTTTTTCTTTAATTTGAAGTGTAATCAATAAATATCTCACTTCAGAAAAATTGCATTTAGTCGATTATCTGCATTTCTCACTATGTTTTCCTTCATATTTCTATTCGTTTGTTTTCGCCGATCTTTTCTACTTCTAAAATCACTTTTTCTCAGTCTTTCCCGTTGAGTTATTTCTGTATGTTTTAGTGTTGGGCGTTGTTCAATTGCTTCTAGAGCGTAGCGCCAGCGATAAAAATTTTAACCACTCACATACCTTAAGACAATGACCACGTGATCCTCAGACCAATCGCAGGCCCTGTGAACAATCTCGACGCGAATGGAGGAATGCTACTCTACACTCTGGAGTGAATACAACATTCCCCTACGGTTGTCTGTGGAGGATTCTTTTTAGACCTTTTCCCTGTAACACCTAGCATCAAAAATATTTTCTCAAAGACATTCAAAAAGATTTTCTCATCATTACTGATTGGACCTTTGAAGTACGTTAAACCTCGTTTATGCGGCTCTCGTTGATCCAGATCTTCGGATAATCCGGATCAGATTTGTAGAATTTGTTTTATTTAATGTTCACATTAGATAATAATTAACTATGATAGCAAGAACGTAACTATAAGTATGCCAAATATTTGCCTTTTTAGTTTGATTCAATGTACAGTTCCTGCATAGATTTTACAGTAAATAATGGTAATGTTTTTTTTTTTGCGTTTAAGAAAGCTTTACTAGAGTGTCACATGGCGGTGACGTAGATTGACTCAGCTATAAATCGCGCCCTAGAGCGCTGACCTTGATCCCTACCATCACTTCCCCTCCCTCAATCTCCTCAGTTTTCCTACTGTTTTCAATCAAGTGAAAATTTGTTATATTTTTTAATGTCTTGTAAACAATAGTATGCAATTTTGTTACAAAACAGTTATTTTATCGTAATAAACGGTAAGTCTGCTTAGTTAAGGATTTTGTTTTGCTTACTGCCTATATTACTCGGATAATCCGGATTTTCGATTGTCCGGATTGCCTATTGTCCCAATGAATCCGGATAATTGAGGTTTTACTCTAATCGTTTTTAATGCTGCAAAGACCTGACGGAGAGATATACCGTACTGTTTCAATGATGGAAATGTATACCTTTCGTCGTGTATAGTAGCTTTGAAAGATACACACACTATATCCTCAAACCTTCATTGTTGTAGAAGATATGGAGAGGGAGGTGTTAGCAAAGGAACGGCTGCTAACACCTACCAGAATTGGGTTGCTGCAAGCAAGAATGCAGTAATGAAAAACTCTTAAACTGTAGCGAGTTTTGGTTACGGTTTTCCCGCGTTTCGTTGATCATGTGCCAATGGCGACAAAGCAGAATTGCCAACGTTATGGTGGATTTTAGAATAGTTTATCTTTTATAGTTGAGAAACAGTGAACCAGCTATATCAATACATGTTGTTTTACAGTGGTCATTGAAATTTACATGGTAACGATCAAGCAGATTTTCTTGCCAAAAAGGGGGCTACGCTGATACATTGTACAAAACGAGAAACATCTTTCCTCACTGCTAAACTGTTTATAAGACAATTTATGCAGTCTACATAGCTGGATGAACTCCTATGTAAAACGGAAACCAAATATGGAAAAAAATTGCCTTTTAGATGTACCTGATAAACCAAGATAGGACGCAGTGGTTGTTTTTTCGCCTATTAACCGGGCATGGATGCCTTGCCGCTCATCTATGTCGTATTGGCGTTCTTACTGAAGTTGCCTTCCCCCTGTGTGATAAAAACGAGCCTATGGACAAACATCACCTACGTGTGTGTGGAGTTCTCCATGGAGATACTGATGTTTCTAGATAGTGGGAGGAGAGAAGACTTTTGGGGCGATAGCCTTTGGTTATCTCTTGAACTTTTGATGTTATCGTTGCTGGGGTTTCTTTTTTATATTTACTACTTGTTTGTATACTATGTTTATGTGCACCAGCTATTGAAAGTAAAAAAAAATCTTTTATAGTTATTTCATCAAAGTAACAATTGAAATTTACTCTATACTCTATTTTGAATAGTTTTAACATATATAGCAGTCTGGAACTGATTCGTTTTGAAATATATTTGAAACACCTCAAAACCTCTTAGCTAACCCGTCAAGATTGGTTCAATCTGCAACTATAACATCTTATAATCTTGTAACGACAGTTCTGCTACATATTCTAAAATTTAACCATTTTCCATTAAATTTATAGAGATATCCGACTTCTACCCTTTCTAGGATATGTATATCGAAGTCACCCTCTAATAAAGTAGAAATGACACTTTTCGCACTAGATAAATAACAAAGTTTATTATCCCCTTGCCACATATAACGTGCAGTGTAAAAACAATACTGAGTAAAGACTGGTACCAAATGTTATAAACACTATACAAGGATATGAAGTTCAAGTTCTCACAATATATATAAAGTCAGAACAGTGATGCTACACGGTAATCCACTATAACTAACACAAACTCTTTATGTCAGAGTGGCAAAAACTCGTATAGACTTAAAAGCGATCTAGCTATGAGCCACTGAAGGCAACTCGCATAAACAGCTCCAAACAAACCAGTCTCTTCCGCAATCTGGCTACGCGTTATTTATAGTAATGGTTTATGCTGAATTTAGAATTGTTTTGTAGCTTCTTCGGATTTATTCAAATACAATGATTGATTATTGTTAATCGATCATTAGGTAGACCTTACAAATTGAATTAATTCTCAGTTGATCTGCATGACTTCTGCTTTCCGGAAAGATATGTTGATATATACCCACATACCCATCATATGGTCTTCAATATTTTTGAGGCTTCCTTTGGTGATTTGAGAAAGCATCTTCCTGTCCGAAATTCCCGAATCGTGCCAGTTGCTTTGAAACCCATTTCAGACAACTCAATAAACAGCTGATGTGATGAGAAAAGTTGTTGATTAATCTTTCGAATAGAGTTGCCTCAGTGAAGCATAGCAGAGTCTTGATAAGAAAAATAATATGACTCGAAGGAAAGTTAAAATAAAAAAAAGTTTATTCACATATAGAATAATTAACACAGCGTTGGGTAATTTACCCAAACCGCTTGAAAGCAAATACAAGTCAAGTCAAGTCAAGTCAAGTCAAGTCAAGGCAATAACAAATGCTCAATTCTTAAATGCTCTAAGTTACAAGTATGTACTCCCCTTTTATACCTGAGTACTTACGTACAATTTTACATATCGATTGAAGGAGCTAGTATCGATACAAAAAATAAAAACACAAAAACAGAGGTGTGACCTCACTCCTTCAAACTGGCGTCATACATACAGTATGACGCAACATTACTATAAAAAAATGGGAAGTGCAAACAACTGGGTTACTAGCATTGGCCCCCCTCTTTACACTTTCAAAAAGAATATATATATACGCATTACATAATAGAAAAAATACACATTACATAATAAAGAAAATACAATCAGTTCACAAGCATTAAAAAAAATTATAACAACTTCAAATGTCTCATTTTAAGTTAAAGTCCATCATTTCATTTACAGAGTACATTATCTTTAATCATACTATCACAAAACACTGCATCTCTAAATCTTTTTAGTTCTATCTTTTGCTGTGGCTTCGTAAAAATATCTGATAAATTTGATTTACTTTGTATGTATTTTAATTCAAAAAGTTTTTGGTAAACTAGGTCTCTTACAAAAAATAATTTAATGTCTGTGCTTTGTTCGATAGTTTTCAAGCGGGGATTTAACAAAGTTAATAGTAGCTTGATTATCAACAAACAAATTTGGAATGTTTTTATTCTGGGGTATAATTTTAAATTTCTCATACTCCTTATAAGTAGGTTCATACCAGATGAGTTCTTTTGATGCTTCCGTTAAAGAAACAAATTCATATTCCATGGTACTCAAACATACCGATTTCTGTTTAAAAGAACGCCAAACTACTGGAGCCTGATCAACAAAAATTATATGACCTCCCATCGAAACTCTACTATCATGATTATTTGCAAAATCACCTTCAGAATAAGCATTAAGATATAGATTACTAATATTAGAAATGTCGAGTTTTAAATTTTTAGTATATTTTATATATCCTGGCAACTTAAGGAGTTCCATCCAATGTACCATTCCTGGATTTTGTTGAAACTGGGAAAAAATGTTGATTGCGTATGAAATATCGGGTCTCGTTCTGTTAGCTAAGAACGCCAGACAGCCTACAAGACTCCTGTACGGAATTTTATCATTTCCTCAATTTCAACTTTTTCCTGTGGGCACTGTGTTTTAGAGTAAATAACCCCCTTCGCTATAGGTAATGATGATATTGGATAGTAATACTTATCGTATGTTTTGCAAATTTTATTTATATATTCAAGTTGGTGAATAAAAAGTTTGTTGTCAGTTTCTAAAAATTCAACCCCCAAAAGTTTTTTA
Source organism: Dolomedes plantarius (assembly GCA_907164885.2). Taxonomy (NCBI): domain Eukaryota; kingdom Metazoa; phylum Arthropoda; class Arachnida; order Araneae; family Dolomedidae; genus Dolomedes; species Dolomedes plantarius. Next base: position 105,560,041 of record OU015491.1, read on the forward strand.
GTTTCCCCCAAAATTGTTAATTCAAATTTATTTTACAACAATTTAATAGCTGTGTCGATATGTTTTTGTTCTCTCCCAAGCACGACTATGCCATCCACATATAATAAAAATATAACATTTGAATCTAAAATATATTCGCAATTACACCATTCAAATTTTCTAAAACCTAACTCTTTTAATACCACGTGAATTTTAAAAAACCATTCTCGCCCGCTCTGCCTAAGTCCATATATTGACTATTTTAAACGACAAACTAAATTGGATTTTTCAAAACCAAGTGGCTGACGCATATAAATTACTTAGATTATTGGGGCATATAGGTATGCGCATTTAATGTCACACTGCAAATGTGTCCAGTGGTTCAGGCAAACGAGTACAGCGAAAAAGAACCTTATCAAGCTAAAGTTGATAACTGGGGAAAAAACTTCAAAACTTTCACCTTTTCGTTGGTGATAACCCTGGGCAACTAAGCGTGCTTTGAATCTTTTAATTTTACCCGATTCATCCTGCTTTGTAGTATAAACCCATATACAATCCAACACTTTAGCATTTTCAGGTCGTTCTACTAACTCCCAAACACCTCTTTCCTTCATAGTGTTTAATTCACCCTCCATTGCAATAAACCACTGTTCACTGTGTTTGGAATTCATAGCCTATTTAAAACATTTTGGAATGTAAATTTCCTTTTCTAGTCATTCTGACATTAAGCTACTATGACCCGCTTTGGTTCCAGCAATAATCCCTGAATATTTATTTTTGGAAGTAAAATCAAAATTTCTGGTTGAAATTTAAGATAATTTTTTATACAATATTGTTTAACATCTTTCAATGACCTCAACCTACTTGATGCATCATCTTTTCCTTCCTCATAATAATAAATATCAATTCTTTTACTACTTGTCCTTGGAACAGCTTTACGCGTCCAGTTTACAATTTTGTTACCGGGTACTTCAAAATCACTATGAGAATCACATACAGAACTCGCACTATCTGTTTGGGGCTTTGAAAAATTCAACTCATATGAGTCTTCAAGGGGAAATTTAAAATGTACAAACTCTGGGTCCAGTTCGCGTTCCACAGACGCATTACTCAAACCGCCCTTTTGATTTTCATCAAACCTGACATTTATGGTTTCGATAATCTCATGCTCGTTCGGCATCCAAATTCTGTATCCTTTCGTCTGCAAAGCATACCCTACAAGAATTCCTGGTTTAGACCTTAAATCTAGTTTTAATCGTACTTTTTTAGGTATACCGACAAAAACTTTCGTGCCGAACGGCCGTAAGTGTTTAACTGACGGCTGTCGTCCCCCATAGAGCTCAAATGGTGTTTTTGTCATTCCAGCATGGCATACACGATTCCATGAGTAAGTGTAATGTAAAAGAGCCTCCGGCCAAAAACTGACTCATGCCACTATCCCTAAGTAAAACATTTTCTACGTTAACATCAGTATAATGAAACCTCTCACATACTCCGTTCTGCTCTGGGGTGTAAGGGTTAGATTTTTCATGTTGGATCCCCAAGTCTTCACAATACTCCCTGAATTAATCATTTATAAATTCTGTACCATTGTCAGTACGAATACATTTAAGCTTCCGATCCAGGAACCTTTCAGCTCTTGTTTTAAATGTTTTAAAGGTTTGAAATACTTCCGTTTTAGATTTAAGGGGGAAATACCCAACTTTTCTAGAATAGTCATCAACCACTGATAAAAAGTATAAATGCCAGTGGATCGATGGTCTCGGGAAAGGACCACACAGATCAATATAGATCAAGTCAAGGAAGTTGTGAGATAGTTTTAAATCCCTGGATAGAATACGAATTCTTTTGGATTTAGCTTCGTGACATGGATCACACGAATCAAGATCCCCGTTAACTTTGGTAACCCTTTTACGCAGTTATTTTTAGATGTTAATTTTATATATTCCGCATTTATGTGAGCAAACCGTTTATGCCATACATTTAAACTTTCCGAAGCAAAAGCCGTGGAACTTCTATTTTTAGAACATTTAGAGATGATGTTTTTTGCGTTTATAATTTTTGAGTGAAAATTTTGAGCATCATGACATTTTTCATACTCTGGGTAAATACAATAAAGTCCATTTACTAACTTTGCAGTAAAAAGTAGTTTGTTTCCTGATATCACATCTATTTTTCCCTGACCTGCTACGTATTTGACTCCCCATTCGTCAACACGAGGGCCAGATATGAGGTTATTCCTCAGTTCTGGTGCATAAAGTACATCAATTAAGGTATAATTTTCACCATTTAGAAAAATAACTACAGATCCCTTACCTGTAACAGGGGTAGAGACACCGTTGACTGCTCCCACTAATGTCTGATTTGTAACTGGTGTAAAATCGGACATAATGTCTTTGTCCTTACAAAAATGAGACGAGGAAGCTGTATCGAACACTCAACAACGCTCCTCAATTCCAGTCACTAACGCTTCCAGCAGGAAACTGTTGTTTGGTCGACTCGGACTGGTATACTGACATCGTTCACGTACGGAACTTGACTGTTTCGATTGCTTAAAAGTCCTTGATTTTCCGGATACACGACAATCTTTGCGAAGATGACCAAGCTGGTAGGACTGGGCTTTATATCGATGTAACACAAATATCGATTTAGTACTAATATCGACGATGCGATTTAGAGCTAACATCGTTTGCGAAATATCGAAATTCCGATGTAACGCACTAAATCGATATATCACCGACATCCGCGACCGCGATATTCCGGAATTCCGATGCAAAAACGAAAGACAAATTCCCCGCGCCAACATCGATTTAAGCTGCGCATGCGCCCTGCTTGCTAAATCGCCACCCCGATTTAAGGAAGACGATTTAAGCTGAGCATAGGCACTACTTGCTAAATCGCCACCCCGATTTAAGGAAGACGATCCACGCTCCAGAATTCGATGTAAGCTGCGCATGCGCCCTGCTTGCTAAATCGCCACCCCGATTTAAGGAAGACGATGTAAGCTGAGCATAGGCACTACTTGCTAAATCGCCATCCCGATTTAAGGAAGACGATCCACTCGCCAGAATTCGATTTAAGCTGCGCATAGGCAGTAATAATTGTAATTTTATTAATTATGTATAGCAGAGATGTCAAATAGAATTTATCAAAGTACCAAAATTAAAGCACTAAATTGAAAATATGTATGTTTGTAATAAATTATAAACAAATTAAAGAGATAGAGTACAATATTAAATATATAAGTGTCAATAAATAGTTAAATATTTTAATAGTACTTACTTATATTTGAAGAAAACTATTATGATTTGTTACAGTTTACTTAAGTTTTTTATTTCATGTTACTTTCAAGATCTTTGCTATCAGGTTGGTATGTTGTTGATTTCAAGGTATTAATTATAATCAACTATTCTGTATTAAACAGCTCTTTAAAATTATCCCTGTTCTACCTATTTAAAATGAGGCTTATTTCTTCCAGGCAATTCATACTTTCCTTTGACTTGAGCATATCAAGCAAATCAACTTATTTATTTTTATTGTAATTTCAAATTTTTTTTCTGACATGTAGAACCTTGGCAAGAAATTTACCAATGTGCAACAAATTTGCCATTACTGATGCATAAGTAATGTACAAGAATAATTATATTAAAATTATTTCATTCAATGAATAGTTTAATTCAGAGAAAGTTATTTTTCTAATCTTTATTATATTTCAAATGAAATTTCCCCAACTAAGTTTAATTAATAAAATTAATTTATTTATATTGCCTTTGTTATAAAAGATGGCTAACATCTTCAGCTTAAAAACATATACGTGCGGGGGGGGGGGGTGTCAAGATAGGGACATATTCTACAGCGGGGTTAAATCGATTTATCACTAAATCGCGATGTTAGAATGCTGATAAATCGATTTAAGAAATCTCTAAATCGCCCAGTCCTACAAGCTGGTGACACTTGTGACATTTTCTTCTCTGTAAAGGTTGAGAATCTGTCTGCTTGAGCTTGTCAATAGTCTCTTGTCGCGGGAACCCCTCCGTCCGGTTTCTTGTTAGATAAGAAATATTTGCTTGGTCTGCAACTCTCTGTTTCAACCTTGCTTCTTCGGCAAGTAATTCTTCTCGTACAGAAACAAAAGTAAATTAATCCTTCTCCCACCGATATATCATTTGAACAATATTATCGAACTCCTTTGAAAGATATCGCATAAACTGAAATATTTTATCAATTTCGGATACAGCATGACCAGCCTCACTCAGCTTATCAAAAATACTGGCTAGTTTACTTGAATACAGCCCTATATCCTCATCTGGCTCCATACGACAGGAATAGAATTCATTCTTAAGTGACATGACACAAGCACGACTGTCTGGTTCAGAGTACTTTTTCATCTTATCCCTGGCATCAGGTCCTTCAATAGCTTTTTCGAGCAGGGCACGATATCGAGGCGATACACTCATGTAAATTGTCAAAAGCGCTCTATTTCTGCGATTTCTAAAGTCCCTTGCTGCAGTCTCGTCCACCTTTTCACCTTCTTGTGCTTCAGGTGCTTTTTCAGTTCCTTGAACAATCTCCCAGCACCCCTGTTCCATCAGCAACATCCTCATATCTGTACACCATGTTGAGTAATTACTTTCGCTTAAAAGGACGATCTTAAAATTTACTTCAATGGTACTGACGCCATTCTTTAAAGCAAAACCACTTCCAGGAAGAAATTAATTAAATTGTATCACACTATGGGTTTGAAAATATGAGCACAAGGCGAGCACTTATCGAATTAGAGTGAAAACGTAATTTCTGGAACCAGTTCAGTCCAACGTCATTTGAAGCAAAAGTTAGCGTGCAATTACACTTGGGGCGTCAAAGCCCCCCTTCTGAGCATTCTCTATCAGCTTATAAAAATAAATTTCCTCGAGTCATTTTTCCGAAAGTAGATTAGCTATGCTAAGGTGTCAGGCCCATAACCATGTTGATTAATCTTTCGAATAGAGTTGCCTCAGTGAAGCATATTAGAGTCTTGATAAGAAAAATAATATGACTCGAAGGAAAGTTAAGTTAAAATAAAAAAAAAGTTTATTCACATTTAGAATAATTAACACAGCTTTGGGTAACTTACCGAAACCGCTTGAAAGCAAATACAATACAATACAAGTCAAGTCAAGTCAAGTCAAGTCAAGGCAATAACAAATGCTCAAATGCTCTAAGTTACAAGTATGTACTCCCCTTTTATACCTGAGTACTTACGTACAATTTTACATATCGATTAAAGGAGCTAGTATCGATACAGAAGACAATAATAACACAAAAACAGAGTTGTGACCTCACTCCTTCAAACTGGCGTCATACATACAGTATGACGCAACATTACTATAAAAAAATGGGAAGTGTAAAGAACCGGGTTACTAACAGTTTATGTTGAATTTAGAATTGCTTTTGTAGCTTCTTCGGATTTATTCAAATACAATGATCGATTATTGTTAATCGATCATTAGGTAGACCTTACAAATTGAATTAATTCTCAGTTGATCTGCATGACTTCTGCTTTCCGGAAAGATATGTTGATATATACCCACATACCCATCATATGGTCTTCAATAATAATTTAAAGATAAATCATTGTTAAAAAACTCCTTCAGATTCATTGAAAATTCAAAAGAATCTTTTGTGCGTAAAAAAATAATAAAATACATTAAGGTTTGAAATAGATAGACGAAATTAAATCTTGTGGAAACGGCTGGCAAAGTGTTTTTTAATGATATGCAATTAGCGTGACAGAATCACTCTCTTGTTCTCACTACCAAGAATGTAATTCAAGAGAAAACCTCTACAGCACGAGACATATTTATGGCGAGGAGGAAAAAAAAATCCTTTGCTATAATGTTTTCAAAAGTGCATCTTTTCAGCACTTTCTCGGGAATGACAAATGCTCATGAAATGGACATACGTGCATAACAGAATAAGAAAGTGCACTTTAAAAAAATACTTAATGCGGAGAAATGGAATTGTCAAGAATTCACTCACATTATGCTTGAAGAATGATCTCTCTCTCTCTCGGAAGTACCTGGAACATATTCATCTTAAAAACAAGAAAGTAAATTTAAATAAAAAAACAATAAAAGTAAAATTATTTACGCAAGAAACAAACAAATAAAGAAGAGAAAAAACTCCATGAAAATTCATAATTGCTATTTTATGTGGCGTTTAGACACAGATTAAAAGATGATGTAAGTTTAATTTATTTACTGTCATATCATTCTCTTTTCTGATAAAAATAACAAAAGAAAAATTTTAAAAGCATTTCCATCTATGCATTTTTTTTCAGTTAAACTTCCTTTGTCAAAGCTATAGTAAAATATTTTTACCCTCTGAAGATACCATGCAAAATGATGTCATTGCTTCTCTCTCGTTTGCTTCAATTAAAATCTGAAATTGAAAAGTATCTATTTTTTTTAATATCTGAAGTTTTTTGATTAAAACTTCAGAGTAAAAGTAATAAATAATTATTAGACGAGTGTTTTCCTTATTAAGCATTTGAGAGGGATTTCAATTACGGGAAAGTGTTAATTACTTTATTCCGTTTTTAAAAAGAGTAGCAAAGTTATCATTATAAGTATTGAATATATAACTAACTAATATTCTACAGTTAAATATTAATTAAATAATTAACTTGTTATTGAAATGTAATAATATACAAAAAAATTTTCAGGTAGTTTATTGTAGCGAATCTACCGCGGGTTATTAACGTAGGATTACTTATCGTTGCTTACTTCTTTTTTTGACGCATATTGGTACTTTACTGTTTAACTGTTTACTGTTTGCCCAAGCGATACAGACTGGGTTTGTCGCGCTGCCAAAATTATAACTCGTGACTACGGACGTCTGAAATTTTGCTTTACCGCGGACCGTTATGGATGAACGTAATCCTACCTTAAAATGCTACCATAGGTTATGATTAATTTATGTTCAAAAAATCAAATATATTGTATGTTGTTGTTGTTATTTATGCCTCCTGGCCAGAGTATTCCAGAGTAGGTCCATATTGGCTTGCGCGCTGAAGGGTGTACCTCTGGTTTACAATGGCACCAGAAAGGACGGAGTTTAGTCAGGTGTCACCCCAGTTTTGACCGAGCACCCCCAGGGGCAACGTCTAGGGGATCGTACCTTCTTCCTTCCTCTCGGACCTCATAGGAGGACTTTTCGGTCTACGGAATTAACGTGATCGTATCTGGCCTAGACACGAATGTATTTAATGGCGTTCTCTGGGATTTGAAACTCTAGTTCAAGGTCCAGCGTGCTACCATTAAGCTATCTCGGGTCCTAATATATATTATAATATCGAGCATTAGATAATTTATAAAGGGTAATCGAAAAAGGTTTCGTTGATTGCAACCTGATATAAAGAACCATATAATAGAACTCGTGGTGTTTATTTTTTGACCAAAAGATAGGGAAACGAATCAGATTTTGGACATTACCTAGTAGGTTTCGATATAGCACCCCTCGCCACTCGGCATATTTCTAGGCCAGTGGTTTCCCAAGTGGTGGTCCGCGAGAACCTCGGAAGGTGTCCAGCACCACACATAAAAACATTGCCAAATAAACTGCGATTTTGAAAGCAATGTTCATTGAACTAGATGGGCAGAATATATCTGACGACTATCAGGTGTCGAATTAAAATTTCTTAAAAGTTTAACACAATTATTTTATTATTAGAATATGATACGCTAGAATGTGAGTACTTTTATCCTGTATACCTTTTGCCTGAGGGATATTCTATACCCCCATACCCCTCCGGAAGATCCTCCCCCTAAAGTCTCGGAGGGGGGGGGGGTCCGCACGGGGTTCGATTTCTGGCTTAGTGGTCGCAGACTTCTACGGGTTGGGAACCACTGATCTAGGCGATAGTCGATCTCCATCGAGGTACGCTCGATCATAGCAGGAGCAGTAGCTACTGCAGCAGTGATTCTGTCGGATAAAAGGCTTAGTGCCGGACCTCCTCAGCTTACATAATGTTTTTCAGGTAACCGCATAGATAAAAAGTCTAGATGGTTAAAATCGGGGATTCTTGGTGTCCAAAAAAAAAAAGGAAAGTCCCTTCCTATCCAAAGTCAAAATCATGTAGGAAGAACCGCGACGCACAGCGTCGGTGCATGCCCCCAGCGCAGTCACGGTCACCATAACATGGAAAAATCAAACTGCTAGTTAACATACCATCTGCTACTGCGCAAAATTCTATCGGTCGATTGTTATTCCCGGTGTGCTTTTCTGAAATCACGGACACCTTTCTCGATGTATTTAGAAACAAATCAAAAGTTATTACTTGAGTGCAGCAAAACTATTTCATTTGTGCCACTAACACTTCACACAAAAATAAAACTTTCCGGCTGAAAAATATTTTTATTTCGAGGCAATGGTAGAAAAATTAAAATTATAATCCTTTTCATCGCTTACTCCTGAAATGACAAACACATTTCAGTGGTGGTATAGTAAACTATACAAAAAAGTGTTCGCGTTCCTTCTTTTAAAATTTTGATGAAGTGGTGAAAATACTAATGTCAAGTATGCAGTGAGATGTAACTTATGTTAAAAATATTTTTTTTTAGAACTAAAATGGCAAACTTTTAAATCCTACGAAGGAAGTAAATGACTAAATTCTAAAATGTGGTTTAAATAACGTAAATAGAGTTGTTAATTAATGAATTTATAATATATGCTTAATACTGAAAGGTTTTAATGACATTAAATAGTCTTGAGAAATTTAATTTTCATCTTCCTTCAAAAAATTTCGCAAGAATTTTGTGTTAAAAAGAAATGAGGAATAATTCTAAACTTAGATTAGGGACAAAAAGTAAAAAGAAACATAAAAATTAAAATGAAAATTTTAAAATAACTGTTAAATTTCTGCTTATTCCAGGCTATAGCAGGAGCATAGAGATATAGTGTATTTATTTTATTTAAGCATACAGATTTATTTTATTTAAGCACAGAGATATAGCGTATTTATTTCATACTTCAGAAGTGCATTATGCTTTTTACAACAGTTTTCTTCAATGATTAGTGACTAGCTTGTTAGCCTCCTAACAGACAAAAGATAATTGACATTTAAGAGCCCTTATATTTCATGTTTTGATTGGTTTTCTATTTACCTATGTTATGGAGTATTAATCCCCCCACAAACACAATAAAGGAGCATTATGTAATAAGAATGAAAATCCTGTTGATATGGCAATTTAGTAGATTAATGTTATTCGAGAATTATTATGCATTTCATTGTATCTTTCCAGTACTTGTGAAAGGTTCCTTAGAATAAAGGACTGTATATGTAGAGTTTCTATGTCTTAAGAAATCGGCCGTATTTGATTATTTAAGCCGGTGAAAGTTTTATTTGTACATTTCTTTACTATTTATATTTTAAAAGCATTTTTCATTATTCTATTTCTGATTTTCTGAAAGTTTATTGGATTTCCTGTAAATAAAATTGTCACTGTGTGCTGAGAACAGTTGCCATTTTCTTTTAATTAAAACCAATCTGTTTCGATGGTATTCAATTCTAATTTCTTTGTTAAAAGAACAAGTTTTTTGACTGTTATGCCTGTATATCTCTTTTCTCTCCACTTATTTTAGACGAAATAAGGGCACCATAAAAATTACAGACACACATTCGCATTTTATCAAATGAGTTGAATTCTCATTTTATTTAATGATCAATACAATTCTTTAGCTCCGGGGTCACAAAATTTCATAACTGATACTTAGCAGTAACACTTTCCAAAAAGTGTAGCAATTACCCCTCATATATAATATAACCTAACTAATAATTAACACGACTCATTTAAATGTAATCTCTCATTACTGAGGTAAGTTTTTGAGATTTTAAAAGAAACTACGAATGAAAATGAATCATTTTTAAATGACATTGGCCTATGTTTCATAAGCCTTGACATGTTAACAGGATTTTTCCTTCCTGTAAAGTAATGGATCTTTACCATGTCTGTAGAAGTTTGGTTATTTCCCTAATATATATGTGGAGGGCACTTACCTATTGACTATTTTTCTTTTGTAGCAGGAAGCCAACCAGCTAGTAACCAATTAATACTGTAAGAAAAGCATTGTTGCAGTTCTGAGATATGAATAAAAACTCACCTTTCCTCTTTGTTTCATAACAATATAACACTGAAACGTGCAATAAGAAAAGAGTTATTTCAGAAAAATCTCTCTTGCTCAATGGTCATGAAGTAAATTTAATGTACATATTCATTCAAGTTTCCTACCTGTCCATCTCTTTATCTCTAAAGTTTAGTTTTCAATTAAGTTTCTTTAAAAATAATTACTTCGAAAAACAATTATTTTTTTGTAGTGAAAACTTAATTTACTTAGTAGTTTGGTAAATTATCTAGGGAAGATACTGTCAAGGGACACTGTGCATATAAACATATTCACGCATGTGTTTTGGTAGCAACTGATAACATATTTTCTAGATAGAATATAAAACAAATCGTAAATGCACGAGGAATTATGTATACCTTAAGACCACTAATCGGTCTCACTTTTGCTGCACATTTTTACCTCATTTGAAGAACCGGCACCACTTGAAAAAAGGAAAGACCAAAGAGATTTAATGCAATTTATTTCTTAAATCTTAAATTATGAAATATTATATGCGATTTGAGCAGACTTTTGTGTAATAGCAAAACGCTGTCGGAATACATGCAGTTTGGGCATATTTGCGGGTAACGATTACAATAATATATCCGTTCTTGGACAGTACATATTTAAATATGGTCGTGGTGGCCCAGTTAGCAAAAGCAGCAGGCCAGTGATCCAAAGTCCCTGGTTTGATGCTCGCCGCTTCAAATCCACCGCCGTGTTCACTAAGGTGGCCGGGGCACGTAAAATAGGTCGGGGCTGCAATGTCCTCCAAGTTCTCCCTTTTACCTCTGGATGTGCGGAGTCAAGTGTTCCGGTCTCGTAACTTGCCTCGGTTCAAAATTACGGCACCGGTCATTTAGCCAAGTCGGACTCCGACCCTTGTGATGATAATTCAAAACAGGAGCCGCCCCTTTCAACCCAATAGCCTATTAGGACGTGTGAATGGAACCTCCAACTAGAGTGCATTAGCAACAACACATATTTAAATAATTAGTACTGCGGTAAACATGACAAAAATCCTTTAGAACTATTTCGAGAGAGAAATACATTTTTCTTACGCTAATTGTTGAAGAAATTATTGTAGTTTCATTCTTAGACACAAATTATTTGAAACATTAAAAATAGTTTTATTCCGAAAAATATTAGGAATTTTACATCCATAGTAATTAGAATTTTTAATTATTTTAATTATTAACCGTATATAATTAACTAATTAATGGTGTTGTTATTTTTAAACTGCACTATATTTAGCAGTTATCAAAGGAAAATCTTCCTTATAAATATATGCTTCTACTCTGAGATAAATGAAAGTGTCTGAAAAAGAAAATAAGATTCAGAATTATTACACTCTACCTTATATTAAACTTAGTTTAAAAAATTACCAAGTAATTTTTAAAAGTTGCATAACCGAAGATAGATTTTAAGAGAGCTCTTTGTAAAGATTCGACAGAGAAATTGATGTTGAAATGATTCAAAACGTCATAAAAAATTGGAAAAAGAAATATGATCAAGAGGTAATTTGAATATTCAGGATAAATTTCCTGGCTATTAAAATTTTTCTATGTGCTAGGCTTTATCTTGTGGATCATATATCAAAGTGATAATAAAACTAAATTTAAAGGCAACAGAGATTAATAATTTTTTGTAAAATAATTTTCTTGAATATATAATAATTAATACTTTTTTCATTAAAATGAGAAATTGAGGAAACCCATTCGGTAAGATTCTAACTGGAAAAATTTTTTATGAGGATTTTTAAAACATTACACAATTCTACTTCACTCTTTTTTTAACGGTGATTTTTGTGTAGCAAAATTACTGAAACTAATACACAAAACAATTTAAACTTTATTTAAGAATTAATGAAAAAGAGTTGTTGACAAATTTCTATTGAAGAATTTAGAAAAAAAAATAATTAAAACAATCATGTTTGATGAGGATGACCTCAATATTCAGTCACAGGGCAATATTATTATCATTTCTTTCAAAGTTCATTACAGAATAAAAATATTGTACCTTAACCACTAAAAAGTAGGTGGAACTACTAATAGTTTATATCGTCATTATAAAACACATTGCCGAATTTGGTTTGCTAGGAGGCGTATACTTCCATCATCCAAAATTTTTACAGTTTTTAAATTTTAAGTTGCTCTCTAAACCTTGTCACACCTTTTATTGTTTAGTAGAAAGCTAGATTCCCTAAACTGCAAAATAACAATTTAAGCTGTGTCTCTATCAGAGTTTATTGATGTTCTTTTGTTCTATTGAGATTCATTCAGGGTCCCTTTATTTTTAGTCTATTGCTGTGTAATTTTCGATAGGTTAAATTTTTAATAGACATTTTGCGCTACGACAAATCAATCTAACTGTAAAGTGCAATCTAACTGTAAAGTCCCCCCCCCCTCTACCTGACTATTATCTAGTTTTAATTTCAATAACAAAAGGTCGAATTTCATTATTAGCTTTCATAAACACCTATTCATAAACTCTCTGTCACAAAGTACAATAACGTATGGGGTAAGCTCCTTCAAATACTACAAATCTCATTTTCAACCATTCATTCTCCCTTTTGTTTGACAATCCTCGTCCAGCGTTTATACACAAGCATGTTTAATTGTTCATCGGGGTTTGTAATGTTTAATAAATCGGGGAGATATGCAAATAATTAGAAATGCAGCGTGATTGCGCATTACGTATAGCCGGTAGAGGGCGTTGAACATCGTACTCTGTGGAGTATAAAACAGGTAACCAAAGCTTGTTTGAATGTGCTGAATCATTTACAAAGGAAGAGCTGAGATAGACATGCCATTACGCCGTGTTCGAAGACAATATAAGCAGTTGTCGCAGTTTGAGAGGGGGAGAATCGTCGGGATGATGGAATCTGGGTGGTCAGCTAGGCGAGTAGCTTGTCAATTAGGCTGCTCTGATTGTGTTGTGAGGACGTGTTGGGACCAGTGGACCCGAGAGATGTCATGTACACGAAGACCAGGCTCAGGACGCCCTCGACAGACCAGTCGTCGAGAAGACCGCCACATCGTAAGAAATGCACGCGTACAGCCAACTGCTTCATCGGCCGCCATCCAGGCACAGGTAGCACCTTCACTAGGGGCCTCTGTGTCTTCTCGAACCATACGAAGGCGCCTGGCTGAAGGACAGTTGGTATCGCGGTGCCCATTACATGTGCTGCCCTTGACGCCCACCCATCGACGCCTCCGTTTAGAGTTTTGCCGCGCACGAGGAAACTGGACTGCAGCGGAATGGAACCAGGTCGTCTCTAGCGACGAATCCAGATTCAATCTCGGCAGTGATGACAATCGTGTTCGTGTGTGGAGAGCCCGTGGTGAACGCTTCAATCTTGCCATTGCTGTACAGCGACACATCGCTCCCACAGCTGGTGTGATGGTATGGGGTGCCATTGCCTACAATACACGGTCACCCCTAGTATTGTTCCGTGGCACCATGACAGCCCAGCGGTATGTTCATGAAATCCTGCAACCACATGTGTTGCCACTCATGCAACGGCTCCCAGGAGCCATTTTTCAACAAGACAATGCTCGGCCTCATACGGCAAGTGTGTCACAAGACTGTCTCCGCACTGTTACTACCCTTCCTTGGCCTGCCCGATCCCCAGATTTGTCTGGTAAGATTTAATATTCATGAGCAATAAATATTTCTAATTATCTCTGTCTTGTATTCCTTCCTTTCTTGTACCTCTGATACCACTTTCCCATGACTTTTGCGACCATAGGTTGCTATGCAGTTTTGAATCCTTTTGACATGCTCTACCTCCCCTTAAAGTTTGTCCCAATCATTATGGGACACCCTGTATATATATTGTCACTGTTAAAAAGTGACATTGTATGGAGTAAAAGAGTAATGAATAAAGCTTTAAAAGAAGACGGAAGATGAAACGAACAGGAGAGAAAGAATAGACCGTAAAAGAGGTTAAGACAGGATATTGATGAAAACAGGAAATGGGTAATCGAAGGAAAACCAAGTTCAAAAGAAGCAGTCAGTTGAAACCAATTACGGGATGGACCACACATCGCGAAGATGTGACACACATTACAGATGAGAGTGAATGATGATGGAGGGGCACGGTTTAACAAACATCGAAGGAAGATGTGCGAATGAATGTAACAAATGAACAAAAGGGGCAAGGAATGTAACGATGACTTAGCCTAGATAATAAGAAAGCGAAGGCATATTCAGATGACTGCGCAAAAAGATCAAAGGTAGTCACGAGAAGAGTAATCATATTGAGATGATGAGGCACGCCTTCAGCAGGGCGGGATAGAAGATTCCGGAAGAAATAATTATCTAATCGAAAGAAAATAGGAGGAGTTTAGTTACGGAAGGAAAAGACATAAAAGAAGCAAGATAAAGATTAGGTAAGGATAATTTTTTGGCTAGAAAAGATGAACTGAGAATCCAGATATAGCTAAGTACGAGATCTACGAGACCTGATGATAGCCCAGCTCAGAGGAATGATAGATTGACCGCACCGATCGTGGAAGGAGGCGAGTTCCCGACAACTGACCGCATGACATAGAATGAGAACCATCTCCCAAGGGACCTAGTGAATGCTGACCAAGATAGCAGCAGCCCGATGACCACCCAGCCTGAACCTCAGTCGATTGATGAACGACTTGATTCAAGACGCGTGCCGATATTTACAAGAGAGCTTTGATGAAGTTCAGTCAACGCCACCTCCATTAAGTGTAACAGTGATAACAAGTGAAAAACGTCAGTGAAGGTACGTGTGGCAGTTCATTATTGATCCCACAATTCAGCGTTTGCCTGATTACCTCTCATCCATAGTTAATTAAATAATACCAGAGTTAAGTGACTAGTGCAAAGTCGAATTATAAAAATATGTATTTAGTATACTACCTCATTGATAAAAGCATTGATGATGAATAAGTTACCCATGTCTAATTGAGGAAAATGAAATTCAATGTATATTTAAAAGTATAATGACTAAGTAAGGTATTTAATATAGTAAATGTGATGTGTATTGTTATAAATTAGTTATGTGTTTTGCTTTAATAAATCTATCCATTATAAGATCAATCAGAGGATTTATATTATTTTAAAACACAACGCAATCAAGAATATGAGATTAATTGGTCCAGCAAACAGGTAGTATTTGAATGATTTCTATATTGGCAACGCACCCAAAATTAACTTCCTTGGCCATAACCGTTTTACGAACACGAGTAAACCATTATAATTATTGCGGTATTCTCCCCTACAATTAAAACCAGAATATATACACTCATGGACAAAAAAATTAGCGTACCAAGAAGGAGTCGTCAAAATGAAACGAAATGTTACATGCGTAATGACTACTTTGATATAAGTAAATGATAAGAAAATCAAAGAAAAAGGATAATTTATTTCAGAGAATAAGGCAAAAGAATGGAGGAGTTAATACTCCGTTGGACCCCCTCTAGCGCAAATGCACGATGCGATACGATCGGGCATTGAGTCATATAAGTTCTGTATGATGTCTTGAGACATTTCGTTCCATATTTGCTGTAACCTTGCCTCTAGTTCGTTCAAACTTGTTTGGATGCCCAACTCGTCGTCCCAAATGATCCCAGATATGCTCCATTGGAGACAAATCTGGGGATCGGGCAGGCCAAGGAAGGGTAGTAACAGTGCGGAGACAGTCTTGTGACACACTTGCCGTATGAGGCCGAGCATTGTCTTGTTGAAAAATGGCTACTGGGAGCCGTTGCATGAGTGGCAACACATGTGGTTGCAGGATTTCATGAACATACCGCTGGGCTGTCATGGTGCCACGGAACAATACTAGGGGTGACCGTGTATTGTAGGCAATGGCACCCCATACCATCACACCAGCTGTGGGAGCGATGTGTCGCTGTACAGCAAAGGCAGGATTGAAGCGTTCACCACGGGCTCTCCACACACGAACACGATTATCATCACTGCCGAGATTGAATCTGGATTCGTCGCTAAAGACGACCTGGTTCCATTCCGCTGCAGTCCAGTTTCCTCGTGCGCGGCAAAACTCCAAACGGAGGCGTCGATGGGTAGGCGTCAAGGGCAGCACACGTAATGGGCGCGGCGATACCAACTGTCCTTCAGACAGGCGCCTTCGTATGGTTCGAGAAGACACAGAGGCCCCTAGTGAAGGTGCTACCTGTGCCTGGATGGCGGCCGATGAAGCAGTTGGCTGTACACGTGCATTTCTTACGATGTGGCGGTCTTCTCGACGACTGGTCTGTCGAGGGCGTCCTGAGCCTGGTCTTCGTGTACATGACATCTCTCGGGTCCACTGGTCCCAACACCTCCTCACAACACAATCAGAACGACCTAATTGACGAGCTACTCGCCTAGCCGACCACCCAGCTTCCATCATCCCGACGATTCTCCCCCTCTCAAACTGCAACAACTGCTTATATTGTCTTCGAACACGGCGTAATGGCATGTCTGTCTCAGCTCTTCCTTTGTAAATGATTCAGCACACTCAAACAAGCTTTGGTTACCTATTTTATACTTCACAGAGTACGATGTTCAACGCCCTCTACCGGCTATACGTAATGCGCAATCACGCTGCATTTCTAATCATCCCGACATGTACCTTCTCCTCGACATCTCCCCGACATGTACCTTCATTGCAAGTTTCGTTACGATCCCGGAAATATTTTTGGTGCGCTAATTTTTTTGTCCATGAGTATATATATATATATATATATATATATATATATATATATATATATATATATATATATATATATATATATATTCAAAACTTTCGCATTTGTTAAAAAAATCACAATAATGTTACTTACTTGGTTAGGTAAGTATCAAAATTCTTAGTTAAAAGCTAACATTGTAGTAGTCTCCACATTGCCTTCCTTAAGTCTTTAGCAATATGTAATAAGCAAATTTCGAGAGTGAGATCTCTGAGTAAAAGACCATGGATGGTCTTAGATAAGCAATTATGTTAATAAATTATTACTATTATTACCTAAGTTCGCTTTAAAAGCCGTCACAAAGGTTTCGCCGAAAAGTAGTAAAAAAATATAATTTTGGCATTTATTCGCTCATACAGGCAAATTTCGCATTTATTGGCATCTGTTTCATAAATACGAAAATTACGTATCCCTAGAAATAATATATCGCGAAGGCAGTCTCGGAGAAAATTTTGGGAACCCACAAATCGAGAAGAAACGTTTATTTTTTATAACTGATATACACAGTCCAGTCACGTTAATGTGACCACCTGTCAAAATCCAGAATAACCACCTTTCGCAGAGCGGACTGCTGCGAGACGTGCAGGAGAAGAGTCAATTAGGTTCCTGAAGGTTTCACTGGGATGTTGAGCCATGCCGACTCCAGTGCCGTGGCCAGCTGCGCTAGGTTACGCGGGTGAGGATCTATGGTGCGAACAACCCGATCGAGGTGGTCCCACAGATTCTCGATTGGGTTAAAGTCCGGGGAATTTGCTGAGCAAGGGAGCATGGTAAACTCCTCCTTGTGCTCTTCGAACCCCGCACGTACACTGCGAGATTTATGACACGTCGCATTGTCCTTCTGGTAGATGCCATCATCCTGAGGAAAAACAGTTCGCATGTAGGGGTGAACATGGTCCGCAAGGATAGATGCATACTTGTGTTGATCCATCTTGCCTTCCACAATGATGATAGAACCCAAAGAATTCCACGAAAACATTCCCCAGACCATAATGCTCCCTCCTCCAGCTTGGACCTTTCCGTCAATTGTTGCAGGGTGTTTGCTTTCAGACGTGTCACGCCGTATACGCCAACGTGCATCTGTCCGATGGATCATAAAACGTGATTCATCGGAAAAAAGCCACCTGTCTCCACTCAGTGGAAGTCCAGTTGCGGTACTGGCGTGCAAATTCCAGCCTTCGTCGCCGATGAACAGCAGTCAGCATAGGTGCATTAACCAGGCGTCTGCTGCGGAGGCCCATACGCAGCAAGGTTCGCTGAACCAGCGTTGTGGAGACACTGTTGGTAGCCCCTTGGTTCATCTGGACGGTCAGTTGCTCAACGGTTGCACGTCTATTCACCCGAACGTATCTTCGCAGCCGTCGTTCACCTCTGCCATCTATGGACAGTAGTGCACCACATTTGCCCCGTCGCTGATTTTTGATAGTGCCATTTTGCCATGCATGGTATACTTTTACCACGGCAGCCCGCGAACAGTTTACAAAATTAGCCGTTTCGGAAATGCTTCCACCCTTGACCCGAAAGCCAATGATCATGCTCTTTTGGACGTCGGATAAATCGCTCTGTTTCGGCATTACTGCAAGAACTGAAATGTTTTTCAGAATGCCTACAACACACTTTATATATCCACCAAATTTGCTGATAACACGTTCTTCTGCGATTGGTTATTTAACGTTGATTTCAAAAGTAGGCGGTGGTCACATTAATATGACTGGACTGTGTATAAGGAATACAACTTCTTTATTCATATCCATGAAAACAAATAACAAGATTCCAGTAAGTTTTATAATATAACATACTCCTCTACTGATAGCGCACTAATAATGCACGTGATAAACAACTTTAAGTGAAATCTACTTTCATGCAAATTTGATCATAACTACTTTACTTTTTAATGTAAATTAAGTTTTCGTTAAGTGCAAGTGATTTTAGTTAAAAATCACCTTGCCCTTCTGAAAACGCAATGCAAAATTTATATCTTTTAGACTAGAACATGTAAAATAATAAATCAGTTAAGTGGTTAAACTTAAAAATATATTTGTTTATTTCTAAGAATTAATTTACCATTCTAGATTTTAATTCAGAAATGTTCCAATAAATCTAAGAAAAAAGGTATAGTAAGAAATTTGCTGTCTAAGAATGAATTTTTAAATTGATTGTTCTATCAGAACTTTTATAGAGGAACAAAATTGAAAAAATTTCATTTTTTTTTCTAGTAATTTTAGAATTTTCGACCTAGTTTAAATCTCGAGATCTTCTCAAATATTTTATTAGTGTTTTCAATAGACAAAAAAATTTTATCACAAAATTTACTTTAAGATTTTTCAGGAAAAAACACAGGATAAGAGAGATAAAAATGTTCTCTTAATTCGTTTTTCAAAGACATCTAATTAGAACATTAAAATTTGTGGTTTAACCACTTTTTCTTTTCCTCGAATGATGATAAAAGTAAACCTATAAAACGTCCAAAACCTTTTGCGTTTCCGTAGCATAAGTTTTAAGCTCAAATATTTAATATGTTTTTATTTTTAAGATTCTTTAAAGTTCTAACGTCGTTTTAAAGCATTTTACTTTATTTAATTCAGAAATTCTTTCAACCAAGAGTGCAATTTCATAATTAAACGTAATTTTTTTTTAAATTTAAAAACGTTTGAAGAACTACGCAAAGTTTTCCTGGAAGAATGTTCTGTAAACATAGAGAGGTTAAAAAATAGTATTTCATGTTCTGAGTAGACATTAAAGGTAAAAGAAATTTCAGAGCTTTTGAGATTCTAAACTCAAATTTTTCTAATCCTTAATTTGAGGTGTATTTTAACTTCTAACCACATTATTTCTTTAATAAATATTAAGATGAGTACCTATCAAATTTTCATTCCCCAATTATAATACATATTTGTAGCAAAAAAGCAAGATGAATTTACTGAACTGTAAAAAAAAATCTTGATGATATAAATTTCCTAGTTAATGTACATAATTTAAAAATTCGACTATAGTTAGAAATTTTTCATTTCAGTAGGGCCCTATATTCTGTGATATTTATATGCCAGGTTCCAACAAATATCTTATATTTAAAAGTAAAAATTCACATAAAATCACACGAAATCGATAGTCAATAATGTAAGTACCGTGGTTATTAAATGCTTAGAAATCTGACTGCTATATCTGTAACTGAATGACCGAATAATTCACATAAAAGCACATGAAATCTATAGTCAATAGCGTAATTACCCTGGTTATTACAGTATTGACTATAGATTACTGAAAATCTATAGTCAATGCTGTAAAAATGAATTTAGAAATCTGATTGCTATATCCATAACTGAATGACCGAAGGATTTTATTATTCCGTGATATTTGTATAAGAATAGATAATCAAAGACCATCTTCCGTTGACATTCCTAGCTGAAAGAAGCCGTCTTAGCAAGTTTTAAACAATACCCGTATCCAAGAGCTACAAACAATCACCGTTCATTCGGATATTATTAACACGTTAAACTTTTTAGTGTATAAGTTCTCATGAGAAATTATGGTGATAATGGGTAATAGTTGTTGCTTCCAAAAAACAAAGACCCTTCTTATAATCCTGATACAGAAGGTCGCTCGCACTTTATGGAAAGGATTTTGGAATTTGTTTTTGGCGTTTGCATTTTCAGATCAATGTTTGGCAACTTCAGTATAATCGTCTGCTATTGTTTTGCTTTGATTGAAATGTAAAATAAAAGATTAATTTTTAAAATTACTCCTAAAATTGATAGATGGCTCGAAGGTTACGTAACTGCACTTTCGAGAAATATTCGTATCAACAAATTATAAAGCGGGGTAAAAATTTCGGTTATAGCATTTCAAAAATAGGTTTTTATAATATATTAAATTTGAAAGGGAAAAAACGTCTAACTGAAAGTAAAAATGAAAACATGACCACTAAACCTCATCCTAAAACTGTTCAAACGCAGGCAAATATCAAGAAAGTGAAGTCTCTGATCCTAAAAGAAAATACGCCGACTCAAAGATCCATTGCATCGAAACTAGGAATGTCTCTGCTCTTCTACATCTGCTATTCTCAACGCGTCATCAGCGCTCATAGCGTCATCTCACCTATCTTGGCAAAAAATAAGCTTTAACATATGTAACTAAACCCCAGACAAAAAAAAGAGAGTTTTTCTTTCTTGTTATATCCATAAATTACCGTGAGCTACATTTAAATCGCACGCATTTCTGCTGTCATACACAACTTGTCTTTCAAAGTAAAGTTAAAAATAATCAAAAATGTTTAGTTGGTCGAAAAGATGTTTCTTTCAAAGATAATTCTCGAATGAAAAGTGCTCCAACCGTTCGGAATCGCATAAAACTCCTTAACCCCTGAAGTGTTGCGGAATTGCGGGGCGGCTTTTACATAAGCCACTCCATCTGGTGATACAGTTTTCTCAAGCGATTTCATATTTTCGTCCGCAAACGGGCATCTACACACAAACAAAGAATACTCGAAGTATAAAATTTCATTTATTCGTGAATAATTTTCCAGAATATTTCCAAAATGCGACATTTTAAAACAAACCACTTTATCTTCGCCGGTACGTCCGGCAGAGGCTCTAATCAGTCGAGAGGGTCTATATTCCCTCCCGCGTAGTTTAAAACGGCACTGGAAGTGACAGCTCGGAATTAACTTACCAGGCTGTTTGTGACAGTGTTCCTCCCCGGAACGTTTAATTGGATGTAGATATCACCGTCAACTGACAGTTCAGAAAGAGATGTTGCTGTGTTTACGAACGGGGAGAGGGAAATTTTTAGGATCGCTCTAAATTTTTATTCTGCATGTTAGGAAATTTAATTGAGTTTTTCTGCTAGAGTATGCTCCGAAGTGAAAAATATATTTTGTATAGTTAAATAGTAGAGGGTTAGGAATAATTGTATAATACTACTTCAGAGACATTGTTATACTATAGAAATCACGAAATGGAAAGAAAAATCGACTACATTATTGTCTTCTTAGTTTAGAAAATTTTATCTTCCTAAATTTCTCTCAATTCACGTTTTAGGTGTTAAAAGTATACGAAAAATAACTTATTTTTTAGAAAATCATGGCTTTGGTTTTTGTTTTCCTGCATATAGAATTGAGAGAAAAAGGTGTTCCAATCCATTTGCCCCCTGAAATAAAAACATATATACATACACACGCATACACACGCACACACACGCACACGCACACACACACACACACACACACACACACACACACATATATATATATATATATATATATATATATATATATATATATATATATATAGTATATATATAGTATATATATAATGCCATAAAGGGTGAATAAATTAGTTGAATAGAATTAATTAAATTTATTATCAAAACTATAAAATTTACAGGTCTTCAAAAATAACTAACGAAAAAATGCCAATAGATGACAGCAAAGAGCTCTATGTGGCCTCGCGTTATCGTCCATTAAAATGAACTCAGGGCCAACTACACCCCCAGAAAAGGTGAACATAGGGCTCCAAGACCTCATCCCTATACCTCACATCAGTCACAGTGTCTCTTTCAAAGACATGGAGACGTGTGCGGCCATCCAACATGATGCCTGCCCAGACCATTAAACCTCCACTGCCATAATGGTCGATTTCGCGGACATTGGAGGCTAGGTAGCGGGTCCTTGGTTCTCTCCATATGAACGTACGGCTAGAATCGGTGTTTAGGCTGAACCGGGACTCTTCAGTGAAGAGAACGGTCGCCCATTGATCCATACTCCAATCTCTATGCTCTCTGCACCATGATAAATGGATTCTCCTGTTCGTAGAAGTGAGCGGGACGCTAACAGCAGGTCTTCTTGCAAACAACCCTCTCTCATGAAGTCTTTTGGAAACAGTCACCCTTGATACACGGGTTCCTGTGGCTGCATACAAGTCACGAGAGAAGGTGAGAAGCTGTAGCACTCTTGTTACGCCTCGCTATAATCGACAAATAGCGATCTTCTCTGGCCGTCGTGGCTCTTGGACGACCTTGGCCAGGCTTTCTCTCGATGTATCCGGTATCTTGGAACTGTTTCCATAACTTTCACACGACGCTGGGCGTTAAATTAAACTCTCTACAAATTTGGACTTAAGATTGGCCTGCTTCTTGCCTCCCCACAATTCGCCACCTCATTCCATCATCTAAACGTTGGTGGTTACTCATTTTTACTGTTACAATTTTGAAATTAACCGATTGCTGCAAAATAACACCAAGAATTAACTCATTTTTTTATTTATTCTGCAACCGCTGTTTCATACCTTCCGACTCCAACGAGTGTTACGCACGATCACGCGTGTGCATTACAATTATTTAATGGTTATTTGTTTTGTATTGTATCAATGTATGTACATATAAAATTTCATTAAAATCGGTACAGTAGTTATAGAGATAATTGACCAAGTCTGCAAATTCTCTTAATTGCTTACACCAGTGTAATTTTGTAAAGTGTCCAACAATTCTCGGGCACCCTGTATTGTGAATGTGTCACCCTGCAGAATATATCAACGTATTAGGTAAGTGATAACTGAAAATTATTACGTAAATGCGTCACGAAACTCAGCATGTATAAAGGAAGCACTGTTGGTAAGAATTAAAAACTTATTTCTTCAATCACTTTTAACACATTTGACTTGACACATTTTGAAACAATGTAAAGGACATTTTCAAAGATGATACATATAAATTCGTCGTGGACCATTTATCTGCAATTGTGGTGGAAAAACTGTTAGTATCACAGTTCCAATTAGTTCTCCACTGACAGTATTCTTCAGATTTGTTCCCGTTCGAACCACGGCTAGTTCCCAAATATGAAAAAAAATCATCATTGAAATGCAGAAGTTTGCCTCAAATTTAGACATAATTATTGAAACTAATGCTTATTTTGCAGAGATCAGCAAGTCTTATTTAATGATGGGGATAAAAAAAGCCTGAAAATCGTACGACAAAATTTATCGACCTTTAGGGATATTATGAACAAAAATAAATTAAAACTGCTACAAAAAATTTTCGTTTTCATTATCTTTCCCGGACTTATCTAACAACCCTCGCACAAATGTATAAACCCTTGTAGAACGCTTACAAATTCAACAACAAAATCAAATGCAGGAACGTCATTTGCAATGAATAAATCATTAACTGAACAAATTCATCATTTAAATTTCTCTTTCGACATTTTGGTTATAAATTAAATTACCCACGCTTCCGCTCCTATCTGCCCCGAAGATATACTCAAAGAAATGAAAAGGAAAAAAAAAAGAATATATTTGATATTCTAATTTCAGATGCATGACTGTAATTTCTGCCATTTACTTTGCAAGTACAATTTTTGCAAATGTCATTTTTCATCGGACGTTTCTAAAATATACTACGTCATGCGGAAATCGAGTTTATGACGGCGTTCTGCTTTAAACTGCCATCCATTTTTGGCAAAAAATATTTAAATGACGTAAATCATTCACCGTATTTCAATCGCATTATGATTTTATGTCGAAAATAATTGAAAATATGACTGATAGTTATGAGCACTTTGTATTGCACTTTTAATTTTCTTCTTGGGCTATTATTTAGCTTTCACGGAAAGCTTATATTTTGTATATTTCAGTAATATACTTCACACTTTTTACATATTATGAAACTACTCTATGTCCGTAATTTTATTTTAATTTATACTAGTTGGTACCCGTCAAAACATGACGGTTGGATATTAAATAAATGTAGTAATACACAAATTATACTCAACAAATCATTTCACTGTGTCTGTCTTGCGTATTATAAATACACTGCGAAATAGAGCGAAATAAACAATTTCCGTCAGGTTTAATTCTTTATCTCGCAAACATAATTAAAAATAAAAATGGCAGAGAGAAAGCAAGAGAGATTCTTTGGAATAAACAATATAACGTGTTTATGCATCGTGCTTAGTATCTGAAGCCAGATTCAAACATGTCACTGACGATGCGCAGAAAACAACTTTTAATTGTAAATTATCATTCATTAATTGCGGTTACAAAAACCAAATTTGACACATCTATAAATTAAAATCTTTCGTTTAAGACCAAAATGAAGTAAATTGATTCAGTAGGTTTATCTCGCGGGCTGCCCAAAGAATCGGCTTAGCAAGCTAGAGAGATTCCTCGGAATAAACAAATTAACGTTTTTATGCGGCCTCGTGCTTAGTATCTAAAGCCAGATTTAAACATGTCACTGGGCAGGCGCAGAAAGCAATTTTAAATTATAAAGTATCGCTTATTAATTGCGATTACAAAAACCAAATTTGACACATCTATAAATTAAAATCTTTCGTTTAAGACCAAAATGAAGTAAATTGATTTGGTAGGTTTATCTCATGGGCTGCCCAAAGAATCGGCTTAGCAAGCTAGAGAGATTCCTCGGAATAAACAAATTATAGGTGTTTATGCGGCCTCCTGTCGTGGCGCTACATCCAGCTTTAGTTGGTTGGGCGCGTATCGTAAATTATTTAGGATTAGTACTTGTATTTTTAAAAAATAGATTAGTTGGGTGCGTTGTGTTTTTAAATTATTATTGTTTTTTTTTAATACTACCCAAAGCTCTGGATGTCAAATTTAGCAAACGAAAACTTTCAATTTAGACAAGCTAATAGATTTTAACATTTAAAAAAAACTTAGTTTATTTACATATGCTTAATACACTGCTGGCCACTGTAAATGCAACACCCTGAAGGAAACATGCAAATAACATGAAATTTACAACATGCATTAGCGGAGGTGAGATATGCAAATGAATAGAATTTCAGCGCAGACGCACACCACACGCGCCTGTGGCGCCACTTCAATGCGCTATTTAAGGCTTGGAGATTTCGACGATTTCAAGTTCGGCAATTGTGTTTTTAAAAATAAAAAAACGATCAATTATGCCTTGTCGAAAACAGCAATCGTCTGTTGATCAAGTATCCGAGTTCGACAGAGGAGGGATAGTGGCCTACCGAGATTGTGGATTATCTTTCAGGGAAATCGGTAGTCGTGTTGGACGAAACCAAACAACTGTAATGCGGATATGTGATCGTTTGATGCAGGATGGTACGACGGACCGGCGTGTTCGATCGCATCCACCTCAGCGCACCACTTCACGTGATGACAGGCGAATTGTGCGCATGGCAGTGACGGATCGCTCAGTCACATCACGAACCATAGCACAGCACATGCAGTTTTTAACGCATCATCCAGTGTCTGCGCATACTATTCGACGCAGTTTCAGCAGAGTGGTCTGTCCGCAAGACGTCCATTGCTTTGTCTACCCTTGACGCAGAACCACAGACGTCTCCGCCGCCAATGGTGCGATGACAGAAGGATGTGGACGGCAGAATGGAATGAAATTGTTTTTACTGACGAGTCACGCTTCTGTCTGCAACACCACGATGGTCGCATTCGAGTCTGGAGACACCGTGAAGAGAGGATGCAGAGCAGCTGCGTTATGCACCGCCACACTGGTCCTGCACCGGGTATTATGGTATGGGATGGTATTGGATATCCTTCTCGCACACCTCTAGTACGTATTGCCGGTATTTTAAACAGCCAGTGCTACATCTCCGAAGTGTTGGAGCCAGTTGTCCTTTCTTACCTTCAGGGCTTGACCATAGCCATATTTCAACAGGATAATGCGCGACCACACGTTGCACGCATTGTTCAACGGTTCTTCGTCAATCGCCAGATTGAATTGCTTCCCTGGCCGCCTCGCTCTCCGGATCTTTCGCCGATAGAGAACATGTGGTCCATGGTTGCTCTACGATTGACCCAGATTCCATCCCCAGCTGCCACAGCAGAACAACTTTGGCAACGTGTGGAAGCTGCTTGGTCTGCCGTACCCCAAGAACTCATCCAAAGTCTCTTTGAATCAATGCCGAGGCGTGTGGCAGCGGTGATCTCCAACAATGGCGGCTACTCTGGCGACTGATTTTGGCAGGAACCACACTTCACAGATGTCTATAAATTTAATCATTTGATACTTGGTCAACATGTTATCTACAAAATAAATTTTGTTGTGATATCTCTTGTCTTTCTTGGTGTTGCAATTTGGGTGGCCAGCAGTGTATTTACAAATATAAAAAAAATCTTTCATTTTCAAAATTAATGCACAATATATTTATCTTTCACAATTTGCATCTACTACTACTTTGCAAAGGTTAGGGAGCGTCCCGAGCAAAAATCAAATAAACTTATATAATAGTTTAACACTAAAACACTATCTCACTTAACTCTCAGTCCTTACGATAAATCAAAATTCACCTAGCTCAAACTGGAACTGAACAAATCAAAGTTAGATTCAACACTCACCCCAAATTCACTTCCTCTAGTTCTTTGCTATTTTGGGCCTGCTCGCCTCGCCTAGGGTTCGGGGTAAAACTGCTTCACTGGGCAGGGCGCGGTCACAAATTCTTTCAAGATGGGGGATCAATTCTCGTAGTTTCACCGGATGTCGGTTTCTCCTCGACGTGTAAACTCACTATTTCTTTTTGAGATGGGGATCACTTCTCGTCGTGGGACTGGATATGGGTCTCTCCTTCACCTCAAATTCTGATCATGCACTTTAACCTTCGACTGGGTCTCTTCGTCTCATCGGCAATTCGAATGCGGACGTCTCTATCACACTTAGTCAACGCAGTCGTTTTCTAGAAGTTATTTTATGAATCTGGGGAGCTCTTCTCTCCACCCACACAGTCGCCTTAACGGGTTTATGCGAAACCCTCAGGTCCACTTAAAATATAACTTTAAAGTAGCGCTGGAGATGGGGAACCTACAGCTTCCCCGATTAAGACTCTCTTCTCTTCTTTTCTCTTTCAAAGATCTCCTCTATATATTTTATTTTCATCCCCTTTCACACCAATGACTCCACCTTCTCATAAAGTTCTCCGGCCATTCCGAACACAGTAATATTTTCATTCGCTATTCTTCCCCTCTCACTTTCTCATTGGCTTCTGAACTAAAAAACATTACGCCTTCACTGCCTGCCCTTGTGACCACCCAAGGTTTCTACGTGGTTATTTTCCAATCTGTACTGCCATAAATCTAACATAAAGGGCATTTGTAACATAACGTCACTTTTCGGATCCCGTCATCTTATCTGTGTCTCCATCTCAGACCTTCCCATCTTCAAAGCTCATAAAACTGTCTTGCAACGGGCTGCGTCCTAAATAACGCCTCTCTATTCTATAATTATCTGTCGGCGTTAAATCTGATTTCGACTTTTATCACAAACATGTAATAAAGCCAGCTTTTTTATTTAAAGCGCTTTACTACACCTCGTGCTCAGTATCTAAAGCCAGATTTAAACATGTCACTGAGCATGCGCAGGAAGCAATTTTTAATTGTTAATTATCGCTTATTAATAACGAAAGTATTTTAATTAATAGAGAATTCAGGTTTTTGTAATTCGTTTCAGTTAGAAGCACAGCCGAGAAACAGCTGTCTGGTTTTAGATATTATTTAGGATATTTTAAAGTGTAAAATATTCTGCTGCAGCGTCATAATACCTATTAGGAGTACTGATGATTTACCGAGAGTTAATTTTTTTCGCTTTAATACTTTGATTTTATTTTTGTCGAATCAATCATTCATACGAAATCGTAATATGAGCTTGCTAAAGATAATTTTTAAGAGTTCAATCCTTTGATAGCAGCTAAAAAAGAAAGTTACAACATCTAAAAATAACGGAAACAAAAATAAAATTAGCATTGCCAAAAGAATTTTCCCCACCCTTCACGATAACTAGCAAAAGATATAGAACTCCTGATCTGACAGAAAAGTTCTTGATTTTTCAGAAACTTCAGAGAAATTCAAAAACTTTCTACGGACCTAAAAAAAATTAAAATAAAATTTTAGAACTTATCCAGGATTTTGACAAATGGTGGGTATGCGGAAACCATTATGGATTTTTTCCCATTTCCTGACGCTAGCGTGAAGAAAATGACAATTATCCCCCTGCGTCTCTGTTGAGAAACAATACTATTATTTTAAATGAACTTTTTTCATGTATGTTAATAAGTATAAACATCAATATGAAATTTAATTTTGGAAGTAGAAAAGTGGAGTGTCATTTGTTAACCTATGATTATTTTGAGTTTTTTTTAGAAGCTCTATGATAACTAATTTTAATTCAAAACAAATTTTTTATAGTCAATCTCATTTATCATGATTTTCCGTGTTCCTTATATTATCAAATGTAATACATTTAATTTTTTTTTACATTACTGACTTAATATTTTCGCAATAATTGCTTAAAGGGGTGTAAAAACAAGGGAAAAAATAGTAAAAGAAATTTCTGAAAAGGCTCAAACTTTTCAATATCAAGAGTTGAAAACTTTATCTTTTTCATTATACGCATTCCGTTTAAAGTTTTTTATAAGGGGATAGTTTATGTATATACATATATATATACATATATATATATACATATATATATACATATATATATATATATATATATATATATATATATATATATATATATATATATATATATATGTACATATATATAAATACACACACACACACATATATATACACTCATGGACAAAAAAATTAGCGCACCAAGGAGTAGTCAAAATGAGACGAAATTTTACATACGTAATGACTACTTTGATATAAGTAAATGATAAGAAAATCAATGAAAAAGGATAATTTATTTCAGAGAAAAAGGCAAAAGAACGGAGGAGTTAATACTCCGTTGGACCCCTCTAGCGCGAATGCACGATGCGATACGATCAGGCATTGAGTCATACAAGTTCTGAATAATGTCTTGAGACATTTCGTTCCATATTTGCTGTAACCTTGCCTCTAGTTCGTTCAAACTCGTGGGATGCCCAACTCGTCGTCCCAAATGATCCCAGATATGCTCGATTGGAGACAAATCTGGGGATCGGGTAGGCCAAGGAAGGGTAGTAACAGTGCGGAGACAGTCTTGTGACACCCTTGCCGTATGAGGCCGAGCATTGTCTTGTTGAAAAATGGCTCCTGGGAGCCGTTGCAAGAGTGGTAACACATGTGGTTGCAGGATTTCATGAACATACCGGTGGGCTGTCATGGTGCTACGGAACAATACTAGGGGTGACCGTGTATTGTAGGCAATGGCACCCCATACCATCACACCAGCTGTGGGAGCGATGTGTCGCTGTACAGCAAAGGCAGGATTGAAGCGTTCACCAAGGGCTCTCCACACACGAACACGATTGTCATCACTACCGAGATTGAATCTGGATTCGTCGCTAAAGATGACCTGGTTCCATTCCGCTGCAGTCCAGTTTCCTCGTGCGCGGCAAAACTCCAAACGGAGGCGTCGATGGGTGGGCGTCAAGGGCAGCACACGTAATGGGCGCCGCTATACCAACTGTCCTTCAGCCAGGCGCCTTCGTATGGTTCGAGAAGACACAGAGGCCCCTAGTGAAGGTGCTACCTGAGCCTGGATGGCGGCCGATGAAGCAGTTGGCTGTACGCGTGCATTTCTTACGATGTGGCGGTCTTCTCGACGACTGGTCTGTCGAGGGCGTCCTGAGCCTGGTCTTCGTGTACATGACATCTCTCGGGTCCACTGGTCCCAACACCTCCTCCTCACAACACAATCAGAGCGGCCTAATTGACGAGGTACTCGCCTAGCTGACCACCCAGCTTTCATCATCCCGACGATTCTCCCCCTCTCAAACTGCGACAACTGCTTATATTGTCTTCGAACACGGGGTAATGGCATGTCTATCTCAGCTCTTCCTTTGTAAATAATTCATCACACTCAAACAAGCTTTGGTTACCTGTTTTATACTCCACAGAGTACGATGTTCAACGCCCTCTACCGGCTATACATAATGCGCAATCACGCTGCATTTCTAATCATTTGCATATCTCCCCGACATGTACCTTCATTGCAAGTTTCGTTACGATCCCGCAATTATTTCTTGGTGCGCTAATTTTTTTGTCCATGAGTGTATATATATATATATATATATATATATATATATATATATATATATATATATATATATATATATATATATATATATATACACACATATATATATATATATATATATAAATATATATATATACACACATATATATATATATATATATATATATACAGTCGGACCTCTATTTAACGAACCTCTATTTTGCGAATTACTCTATTTTGCGAACTTTCCTTTGGAACCAAGAACATTTTGCGAATTTCTTTGTAAAATAACCTCCAAATAGCGAAGTGCATTCTCTATTTAACGAACTTTTTCTTCTGATCCAATATTTTTTCTCCATATTTCTCAAAATGTTTCTGACATTTTAAACTTATTCTTCCTTTTAACACATTTAAGACATTAACTTTCTTTCAACACATTCCGACGTGGGTTGCAGTTTGAAGAAAATACGCCTGAAGGGGTTTTTGCTGCATTTCAAAGATGCGAGACGTATTATGAGAGAAAGCACATTTTCAAATAAAAAACTCAGATAAAATTAACAGACTTTATCAGTAATTAAATTTAACGACGCGTGTGGTAATTTATGCTTAAAAATGCTTGTTACAATAAATGCGATAATGCCATTGAAATTCATTAATTTTAATATAAATTTATTTTCTTAATTGAAAATACAGTGTATTCCCGGACATTGTATTGTTTTATTCTTGTTTTCCTGGAAGATTTCTTTTTGATGGGCAAGATATATAAAACAAATAGACGTTAATTTACAAAATAAAGGTGGGATCAGTTACTTTTATTAATAATATTTCGTTTTTATGAATTTAAAATCTGTTTTGTGTAGTTTAAAGTATTTTAAAAGGTGAATCTCTATTTAACGAATTTTCCATATAACGAACTTTTTTCGGGATTTAGTGACTTCGTTAAATAGAGGTGTCCGACTGTATATATATATATATATATATAGTTACAAAAGAGCTAAAAAGAAATAAGATAAATGATAATAGAAAATGTTGGCACCAATAAGCCCTATGCAGCTCCAAAGCGTCAAATAATAATATATATTAAAGTTTGATATTTAAAAACATAAAAAGAAAAAGTCAAAAACCGTACAGCAGCAGTATGAACAATTGAAAAATCCCACAGAAAGAATACTAATATGCAGATGTACCTAAGTGACCGGGAGGGAGTTGTGACCACCCCTCTCCGATTAAACATTTTTATGTGCCATGGCAACACTCTCGGTGGTCTGGTACATCCCCTAATGATAAAGCAGTGCCTTTAGCCAAACTAACAGCAAGAAAATAAGAAGGTGCTTCTTATTTTCAATCTTTTTAATCGGAGAGGGGTGGTCACAACTCCCCCCGGTCACTTAGGTACATCTCCATATTAGTATTCTTTCTGTGGGATTTTTCAATTGTTCATACTGCTGCTGTACGGTTTTTGACTTTTTCTTTTTATGCTTTTAAATATCAAACTTTAATTAATATATATATATATATATAAAGTAACCGGACAATTTTTTATAAATAAGTAAAATATTACTCACCTTCAAATAAACTTATCTCCTTCAAAATAATCACTAAAGGAGTCTATACAATTTTTCCAACGTTTCTTCAAGTCATCGAAACACTGTTTATAGGCGTCGGAAGTAACCGTTCGCAAAATACGCGGAACATTTGATTTAATATTCGAGATACTCAAATATCTGTCCTATCATTGCCATCTTAAAGCCATCGGGAGAATATGGTGGAAATCTCGGGAGAATATGGTGGGTGATTCATCACTGTAATTGAATGCTTATTAAGGAATTGTTGTACAGAAATTGCTGTATGGGGCCATGCATTATCGTCTAATACAAACCATTGCCCAGAATCAAACAGTTCCTTTCTAACTCGCCTTATCCTGTTTCTTAATCGAAAAAGCACCTCCTTGTAAAAATACTGATTAATTGTTTGATTTTGCGGAAAAACTTTGTTGTGAATAAGTCCTTTGTAATCAAAAAATGCAAAATCCATGAAAGGACAGAGATTTTAAAATGTCTCGGATATTAAATCAAATGTTACACGTATTTTGCTAACGGTTAGTTCTGATGCCTATAAACAGTGTTTCGATGACTTGAAGAAACGTTGGAAAAATTGTATAGATTCCTTTGGCGATTATTTTGAAGGAGATAAATTTATTTGAAGGTGAGTAATATTTTTCTTATTTATAAAAAAAATGTCCTGTTACTTTATGGGCGCATCTTGTAGATATATATATATATATATATATATATATATATATAATAGAGCTTGTCTATCTGTTTGTCCGCTATAGAATCATAGACTGTTTCACCCACCGGGACCAAATTCGGCACAGTTAATGTTTTGGACCTGAGAAACTTAAATCAGGAAAAACAAAATTTGGGGCTCAATTAGCTTTTTTAAATTAATTTTTTAATGTTTTTTGTGACCGATAGAGGTGCGGGTACCCCCTGTGGATACCCCTCAACGAGCTGCGTTAAGAGGGGTGGTTTGAAGATGTCGGAGGGGGGGATCAAATTCCAATGCGCGGGAGGAAGAGGGTTGGGAATGACCTTTTGCTCTGGCTCCCCAGATAAACACAACTTTCCTGGCTCTGCTATGTGTTGCAGTAATGGGAAAGTACAATTGCCTGCAATTCAAGAACCACCCGAGCCTTTGAGAACATTACTCACAGGTATTACATCTGATTCAAAACATTTCTTACAAAACATACAAGCTTAAGGAAAAAGGCTTCTTGGGGCATCATGTCTTACTTTGATTAAATAAAGAGAATAACGAATCTTGCACCTTACCTCTTGGGTGAAATGGAAAAAAGTGCGTTTTTAAGGGAAAAATAAATAATAAAGGGAAATGTAAATTATAAAACTTATTTCTTATTAAACAATGGATCAAACAAATCTAATTAAATCTAATTGAACAGTATCTAAGAAATATAATTAAACAGCAAACTTATTCAATCCAAACGTGCGAATCACGCAACACGGCGTTATTAATTCTCAATAAAATCAGACAAAGGTCCGCAGGGTCAAAGTTTCTTTCTTTCTTATTGTTTGTATATAATTTCAGTAGAAACGCGCTAAGCGCATTCTGTCTGGCCAGATGAACATGATGAGCGGGGGTGTAGCCCAGTATTTTTTTTATGGAATGCATGAAATATTCTATATCTATATATCTACCCGGGCAACGCCGGGCAATAATGCTAGTATATATATATATATATATATATATATATGCACACAGACACGAAGACACGTCTTTGATTGAACATCTGAAATTGGGAATATACAATAACATTGTATGCTGGCCATTTGCAGATGTTAATGAAAAAGTTGGGAAAATTAACTGGTGTGTCAAAGTGTAAATCTACAAACTATGGAAGGTAAATACAGGGTAACAGAAAAAGGTGTCCGTGATTGCAACGGGAAATAAAGAACCATATAACAGAACTCATGTTGTTTATTCTTTGTTGTTTATTACCAAAAGA
This sequence comes from Dolomedes plantarius, assembly GCA_907164885.2. NCBI lineage: Eukaryota > Metazoa > Arthropoda > Arachnida > Araneae > Dolomedidae > Dolomedes > Dolomedes plantarius. Next base: position 105,594,352 of record OU015491.1, read on the forward strand.
GACAGACATGAATCAAGTTTTGGTTTGGAGCGCGACGGTCAACCTTTTGCTTCATGAGGGATAATTACACTGGGACCTACTGTTTAAATCCGATTCCGAAGGGCTACAAACATGCATGCCAACAGTGGGACTCGAATCCATAGGATCTGAACTAAATACCAGCGCCCTAGCCAGTCGGCCATCCCCTTGCTAAGTTTTAGACATTACCTAGTAGGTTTCGATATGAGCACCCCTCCTCGTCGCTCGGTACACTTCTAGGCGATAGTCGATCTCCATCCAGGTACGATTATTTCAGGTGTCATAGTCACTACTGCGGCAGTGATACTGACCGATAAGTATTCGAAAATTACAGCGACCACAGCTTTCGCTTATACGCCTTGTTCAAACTGACGACCGTGATCTACGGAGCAATACCTGAACACGCAGATACTGACCGATAAATGACGTTGTCCCGGATCTTCTCAGCGTTCACCACGTTTTTCAGGTAACCCAATAGGAAATCAATCAGGTAACCATTTGAAAGTTGCGAATTTAAAATGTTATTATTCCAGATAGAGTCCCCTTCTGTAATGAAAGCGTGATCAAAAGCTGAGTAAATTCTTTTGCATCGTGATACACTTAGCATTTGTACGCTTTCCTTGTTATTCTCCGCTTTCTTTTAGAATTGTATTTCCTTTTTAAAACTCTTATGTTTTGCTACACCAAACGAAAACAGTTTCGAACATAAAATGTCAATGCGGAACTCTTTGCATGCTAGATTATTCTCCTTTTACCATGCAATAACTTATTAAACAGGGAAAGAAAAATTTTATTAAAAATCAAATGGAAAATACCAAACCAATTTTATTGGTTTTAAATCACGCAACAATTGGTAAGCATGGAAAAAAGGGAAAAGATGTAGGAGAAAATTTATATAGGAAGCGAAATTCTGAATAAGTGTTATGCAAATATTCCCTGAGAAAATATGAAACCACCAAGAGAGAGAAAAATACTGTTATAAAAACCATTTCTATTCATATGATTGTGTCTTTACGAGAAATGTTTGATCGAAAATTCAAATGAGCTTCAAAATATTGACTCATCGACGGAGGATGTATTTCATCCTTGAATGAACGCATTTTTGAGGTGAAAAACATTTGATTGAAACATTATTTTGAGAAAGTATTTTTAAAAACACGTGACAAAACTGAAGTCTTAGTTTTAACTGTAATATCTCTTTTAGTTTAATTTTCCCGAAGTTTAGTTTAAAAAATAATTATCGTTATTTACCAGACTTAAAAAAACTCATTACGTGAGATAATTACGTCTTTTAGTATTAGTTTTCCAAACGCGTGTGTGAATATTCATTGAATTTTGATACAGGTAAATTAGCAAATAAAGTCGTGAAATAATCAGAATCTTTAGGTTTTACAGTTACGGTGTTTTTTCATAAATAATTAAAATAATTCGAAACTTGCTTTAGGCAATTTTACAATTTTTGTTCAGAATGACAGAGGTTTATTTGAACAAAGAAACGTTACATAAACTTTTTGGAATAATATAAATATCAATATTCTTTATTAATAAAAAGCTTTTAAGGTTGCATTAAATAAATTTATTCTGTAAAAACATTGTTTTAATGAAGTATCTCATGCGTTTAATAACTTTTTAGTGATTTAAATTGAAGATTTACTTTATTTAGTTAAGAATACATTATATTATACAAAAAATATATTTTAAATATCATCGTACATTTCAAAAGGTAATTCTGATAGATTTATCTTTTAAATCCTTCTCTCCTCAAAAATATTCTTAAGGGCCATTTATTCAATTGTTATTAAATACTATTCATATATATACTTGGTTTAACCACATAGAGCCGACGTTATCCATTTAGGAGAAAATTATTTTACTTAAGGAAATTATAAAGTAATTACAAGAGCTCTAATATCTTTCGCCATATTTGAGGGTTCTTTTCCATTAGGAATCTGATTTTGCAAAATTGTTTTACTGCGTTTAGCTGACTAAAGCAGCAAGATGTAAATTTAAATGTAATGTCCAATTAAAAACCAATATGTTCCAAAATTTGCGATAATTTTTGGTTAATCGTCGAAAATTCAAATCTGATAAAATATTCGTTATTAAGAAGCTTGGAGCATTTTTTAATACAAATTTGAAGGTAGCGAATGTGAAGTTTTACGAGATTATACACAAGTGATTGTCATTAACAAAGAAAAACTATTAGCTTGCCATTTCCTGAAAATATCTCTCAATCGCGTAAACTTCTGAACATTGTTTCGTAGATTTTGAGCTAATAAGTCTGATAATCAAATATATGCTACTTACCTAAACGCTTTCTCTACTTCACGACCTTTGGTTAGATGAGCAATTTTAAACTATGGGATTAAAAGAAAAGGCATATAGAAGATTTGTGTGTTTAAATATATCAACCTGTGACATGGAACTCGACTTTGTAATTATTTTGATTATTATACTGTTTTATCTTTAAAGAAAATATATTTTCTGATTTCATAATTTTGATACAATATTAATTCCATTCCATGCACATTTATAAGTGTATCTATTTTATTTTGTAAATCTTAAAATATATATATGTGCTGAAGGTCATTCCTGTAATTTTTCATACCGGTTTTCCGGGAAGAAGGGAATGTGCCTCCCGTAGGCAATTTAGTGTGAGCTGTAACAGTACGGATAGTACGCAATGTCATGTGCACAGAAGGGAGAATTACTTACCACCCTCTCGGTCATTATGGGGACATAGCTTCCCCATAGCAACGGCCCAGCAACCATCTTTTAACCAATGATATAAAGGTGTTAATTGTTCGAGAACATTTTCTGACCTCTGCTTTTCCGGTGCTGGAAATTTTTAACGGTTTTTTGGGAGTTGAAGAAAATGCCGCGACTGTTATACACCTCTAGGTTGTGGGCTCTTCAGCTAGTCGCCATTTTGTATGATGATTTTTCTGGTCTGCTTTTTTGACCGAGTTTTAGATACGAGATATAATCTTCAGTCTCCATTGAGGGTGGTGGTGAGTAATAATAATTTGTAATATATTTTACGGTATTGAAATATATTTTATTAGGCGAGAGTACAGAATAATTAATATATTTAACTAGGATTCATTATGTCTTCGAATAATTTTTTAATGTATGTAGGTAATTATTAGGATGTTTTCTGTGCAAATTTGTAATTAATGATAAAATTAATTTTAAGTAAAAAGAAGAGAAATTAAATGTTAACATAAGATATTAAATTTGAGTTTTTTTTCTTTTTTTTAGTTATCTCACACATGTGTCAGAATGCGTTTTCTCAAATTAACAATTTTTTTTAAAAAAAGTGCCACTATACGATCATCTATTATATTACGTGTTCTAATTCCACATAATATAGAGTGGAGTGACCAGGATTCGAACCTGGGTTATTGCGGACACAACGCAATGTACTAACCACTATACGATCTAATTCCACATAATACAACCAAAAGCCGTTGTTTTGCTACAGATCAGTGTTAAAACCTTCGAAGTCGCGGAATGTTCATAAATATGAGCGGAAGAGGTTGCATTTCCATCCACTGGAGTATTAGTTCAGCGATAATAAGTTACTAAGTATGTTTCCTTCAGCATTAGGAAAATTACTGTGACATCTTGTAGTGTAATAGCTCTGGCCGTCAGTATGATCTCTAATGGAATAGAGATTCATTCTTTAGTGGTAAGTCCCGTGATTCTCAAACACAGATATATACTAGATAGGTTATTAAGTGAGTATAGGTAGGAAGGTTAACTGATTCTTGAGATCTACCGTAATCTTTGCAACACGAGCAAACACATATCAAATGAAGCATCTAATAGGGGACATATCAAAATAAATTATTTTAAAGCGATGATTTATCCAGTTGATTTTAAATGAAGAGGAATTGAAATGCAAAGGAATCAATTTTGAAATTTCAACACATTTCCCCCAAAAAAGTTGTGAAGCTCATACAAATAAATCATTACCACAAAATTTCTTTAAGTGATTCATAAACTAAGAAACATTTCTATGCAAGAAATATGGAGAATTGTGAAAAAAATTGATTGCTAGGACAAAACATTAGATAAATGATCCAGCTTCAAATTAAAACGATTTAATCTATATTTGAGGCGGTGAAAAGCTAAGTGGTGTAAGTCACAATTTTAACTTTTTTTATTTGAGGGCAAAAATGTAATCTCCATGTTCCATTTACAGTGGAATTGCAAATAATTATGATTTGCAATACTATAATAATTATTGTGAATTATAATTCGTTCAATTTATAGTGGAATTCTTTGTAGTTTTTGCAGTAAAACGCTTTTGACTTACACCACTTGACTTACTAACTTACACCACTTTGCCTTTAACCGCCTCATATATAAAACAGTTCCGTAACTGACTGAGTGACAGACAATGCACAGACCAAACCGCTGGTCCTAAAGGGCTGAAATTTTGCATGGCGATTCTCCTTATAGTATAGGGGTGAACTAAGAAAGATTTTTGGAAAAATTTTGTTAGATTTTTTTAAATTAAATTTTTAATCTCTTTTAGTAGCTTTTTTTAAGTTTGCATTTAAAAGAATAATTGGAGAGTTATAAAATTGATTTCAAGAGAAAGATCATAAAAATTCCTTTAAAATGAAATTTTTTCGAATCTTTACCTCAATTTTCTGATTTTTGGTGAATTTTTAAAGATTAATTTTCAGAATTTCATTTATTAAATGCTGATCACGTGATTTGTTTTTCTGGTACATTCAATTAATTTATCGTCACGTGCATAACAACGAAATAGACAATTTTATTTTTGCTAATGTGACAGACGATTGGAAATTATCAAAAAAATATTAAAATACAGTAAAAGATATGTTCCTCAAACTGTAACTATATTAGTTGTACTATATTGTTTTGTATTTTCTATTAGATTCAATTTGAATATTTTCTTCTATACTATTTTGTCTATAAAAATATCCGTTACGATTTTTTTATAAATATATTTTTTCATTTTTTTACATCAGTTGCATACATTGATCGTTGCATTATTATAAATATATTTATACATACTTTTGGCATTAATTGCATACATTGACCGTTGTATTTAACTTGAATGTACTCCGTAGCGAAGTACGGGTTTTCAGCTAGTTATTAGCATAAAATGGTACTCATTTATGCATACAAAAACATAATAACAGCTAAATAGAACTCTAAACTTTGTTCTCCAGATACATGACCAACAATTTACGTTTAACATCTCATCCCCTTATGAATAACTCAGGAGAAAAATATATCTCATTCAATGTAACTGAAATTAATAATTCATCTAAAAGTAATTTATAACGTTTATTTCTTTTCCAACAAAACGAGTTATTAACATTTCCCGAGGATGCTTTGTCATACTCCCGATCCATTTTTATTCATGGTAAATACTTCCATTTATAATTCAATTGTTAAATTCCGACAAAAAAATAATCTTTAATATTAAAAGGTGCACGAAATATCATCCAAGTTTTATCGTCCAATTTTTCTTCCATCTTTTAAAAATATTCAAGCATTACCTACGAAATAAAATGAGGGCGATAAAAGTGCTTAAAGCATGAGAGAATTTATGAAACTTAATTTATCATCTTGAAATTCCTCATTTATAGTGCTTTCTGCGTGTAGGTGAAGTATTACAAAAATTTATTTTGTAGCTTTAAGAACTTTGCTGTTTGCATTTTCTCTTTCGAAATTATGTGTTTTTCCAGAATAAAAAAAATTCTGTGATTAACTTTAAGTACGAAATATTACGAAGAACAATGAAATGATAAATGTATGTAAGAAGTTTATTTGCTGTTTTTTAACATTAAAAATGAAAAAAATGAGGAATTTGTATAAACCTCGAGTATAAACACACACACGCCATTTTCGATATTCAAATTCAGGTATTTTCTTTATCTACGTATAAATAAAACAAAAAGTTCGGAAATGTTATAATAAGGCATTATTTCTAATTTATCATCATTGAAACTATCAACAGTTAGTAAAAATACAAAATAGCATTAAATTTTAACAAATAGGGATAAAGTTAACGAACCAAAAATATTCATAAGGAAATAAATTATAAAGCATATGTTTGATTCAGTTAGTGACATAAAACCTTCAAAATAAAATGTTTTTAATTTTTTTTAAAAACCAAGGTTTTAAATGTTTTTTTAAAATATTTTGCTGTTGTTTCATTCATTTAAATTTGCAATCTAAATATCTCATTACTTCAACTGTACGTTTCGTTAATTTTAAATTTTATTAGACAATTATAAGAATTTAACGATAAATGTTAAAGTGATAATGAGAGAAACTATACAGACTTTGAATTTGATCCAAAAAATGCAATTTATGTATGACGAAACATTGCTTGAAACGTGAGAACTTTTGGTGCATTTTATAAGTCGTGATTTAATTTATGCTCATACCACACGCATGCGCATTTAGGTATGATAATATTGAAGCGTCCAGAATTTCATTACAATAAGTAGCAAGGAGTTGAAATTTCAAAAGTAATCAGAAATGCATGGACAAAGAAGCCATTAGAATAAGGGTATTTTTATTAGAGTACAAAATATCTACATTTTAGAAAACTGGAGCTCCCCTTTTTTAATATTAGGATGTTATTCCGCTTTATAAAGATAGATCATCCCCTTTTAAAAACGCTTTAAATTTCGTTATGCAGTATATTATGGATTCAACTATTACTTTAGATATATCACCAAACACCACCAAACATTTTAATTGTACGGCAAATTCTCATACATTTCAAGATCATTGTACTTGATACACCACAATGCATCCTATGCTCGTCTGACCTCCAATAAATCTAGAGAACATCGAATGTTGATTCCAAGTTACCAAAGATGGGGGGTGGGGTTAAGAGACATGTTAAGTTTGTGGCTAGAAATTATTTTTGGTGATATACCCGCAGAGGCTCGACTGAATAAATCGCCAGGGAAATCTCAAGAATAGTTCGACGCATCTCCGAATTGTTACGGTGATGAAAAGCCCTGCTGCAGATGATCGGGGACGTAGATGACAGTGATTAGGTGACATGATTGCTGGTTATTGATGGCTGTATTTAATAGGCTATATGAATCATAATGGATTACACACACTAGCCTAATTAGATAATTTCGGGAAACGTTACTAAACTGGCATTGGGGTAGCGTATTTACAAGTTTGTCATCATTATGTGTTGACAATACATGCTGTAATTTGGTTTGGTTTGGAGCGCTACGGTCAACTTTTGCTATACGAGGGCTAATTAGACCGGGACCTACTGCTTAAAAACGATTACGAACTTGTACAAACGTTCATGCCAAGTGGGACTCGAACCCACAGACTTTCGTACCTAATGCAAGCGTCATTCGGCCATTCTGGATTCGGCCATCGTCCGGCAATACAACATGCTGTAAGGAAATCAGTAAGTGTCACTCTTGCTCTCAGCTCAGCTCCGTGCAGTTTTGAATTTTCATTCCGTATCCTATTTATACTGTATTTTTATATCTTATATATATATATATATATATATAATATTTATATATATACAGAGGCTGTTCGCAAATTTTTTAGACGATTTTGGTAAGCGGTAATAAAAAATCGTTTGCTGCAAAAGAAATAATTGCAATTGTACTATGTTTTTAAATGTCAAAATTATCGTCTGCGGCTTGAAAGTTTTGTTTTTATTCAAAATGGCGTTTTTAACAAAGCAGTGGTTTGAAGGCTACATTTATGATCTTTCCGAAGAGAAATATGCATACTCCGTTATCCAAAAACGATGTGAGAGTCATGGTTTTGTGATATCTAAAGCGTCGATAGGTAATATCGTCAACAAGAAAGGAAAAAAACGTCAAATTCGAGCCTCAAGTGGGACAAATATTCCAAACAAGTATCCAAGGAAAAAACGGACATCTTCGACTATTGCAAAGGTACGTTGTTTAATGTTAAAAGAAAATCCCCCTACTCAAAGGACAGTTGCAAAATCATTAAAATGTTCGGTGTCCACTGTAAACAAAATGATAAACGTTGATTTAAATCTTAAGAAAGCGAAAAAACGCAATGTGCATCATCTTCTTCCAAATCATATCGCTGAACGCAGGACACGCTGCAGAATTCTATATGAGAAACACTTATCCAAAGAAAAATGGAAAACAATTGTCACAATAGATGAATCAAGGGTGTATTTAAATGATTGGAACAAAAAAAGAGCCATTCATTATCATAAAAGGGGAGAAAAAAATTTAAGTACATGGTTCAAAGAATCGAAAGAAAGTTTTTCTAAGGGATTCATGATTGTTGCTGGTTTTTCTTATAATGGCAAGTTAAAAATAAAGAGAGTGGAAAAAATGTCAAGATTAACTCCAAATACTACCAGGAACATATTTTATAGCCAATTTTTCTGAATGAAATATCATCGCTTTGCCCACAGTGCCATCAATCTGTGAGACTCCATCAGGACAAAGCTAGCAGTCACACATCAAAATCCACTGTAAATTTTCTAAAAGAAATGGAACAAAAAACTGGTATCAAGGTCATACCCTTCACTGATATCCCTACTAAATCTCTCGATGTATCACCTATGGATTTTTGTTCTTTCGGACTTTTAAAATCTGCATTATCCAAACGTCGTCCCAAAACCCTTACAGGACTCTGGAAAGCTGTTCAGGAGGAATGGGATAGAATACCTCTTCTGACACTTCAAAAGGCATTATTATCCTGGAAATTGCGGTGTCGAAAGATAGTTCAGAATAAGGGATGTCAAATAGAACATTTAAAACACAAGAATTTTATGTAATTTAGTTTTGTGAATACAATATACATCGTCTAAAAAATGTGTGAACAGCCTCTGTATATGTATATATATATATATATGTATCTATCTATCTATCTATCTATCTATATATATATATCTACAGTTCTTCTATATAGTCCCCTCTGCTTCTCAATAACATAGTTTTAACATCTAGGAGTATTTTTATTTCTTGCAGCATGATACTTTTTTGAGTCCTCTAATGACTCGGGTAGCGGTTGAAGTAAGCTCTTCTAAGATGGAAAAAAGTTGACTGTGCAAAGGTTCTTTAAATTTGGGAATAAGGTTGAAGTCAGGTGGACTAATGACCGGACTGTATAGTGGATTAGGAAACGCTACCCAATCGTATTTACCAGCAAATCGGTCCCAATATTTCCCACTAGTGGCCGTGCGTTATCATGCAAGATAAGTGGTCCATCACGCAGCAATTCACATAGGGTTTTGCGCATTTTTCGACGAAATTTTTGCATCCATTCACAATAATATGGTGCAGTCAGAGTTATACCATGTGGAACTTTATCAGTCATGATGATTCCTATCTGGTTGTAAGCAAAGATCATCCTTTGCTTCACTTTTGACTAATTTCGTCAAAATTTGTTGGGTCATGGAGAAGATAGCGACTATACGAATAAAAATATCTGTCTTTCGAAGTCAAAGCATTGTTTCAAGAACAGTGCAATGTCCAGGCATTTCTGTGTATGTTCTGGTGTCAAACAGTGAGAAAACCAAATAGCACAAACTCTCAATCTTTGATCTTCTACATTCACAACACGAGATACCTGCAGACTCCATTTCAAAAATGTGTCACTTTAAAACAAAACACGTTCGTAAACTTTCAAACACACATGAATAATTCTCTATTCCTCAACTGAAAATCGGATTTTTTTTCTGTTTGTATCATGCAGTGAAAAATGGCATATATATATATATATATATATATATATATATATATATATATATATATATATATAAATACAGGTGGTTATCAAAATAATGGAAACACTAAGAAACATCTTGAAAACCTTTATTAATGCGCCGCTGGATCACCTTTGTCATGTAATACCACCTGATTCGCCTGGCAATTGGATAATACAAGTCATGAATAGTGGTTAAGAATATATTATTCCATTCTTCAGGGGAAAATCATGAAAATTCCTGTAGAGATGCTGTGGTAGATATCGATACCTGGTTCTATCCCCTTATACAGATCACAGTGGTTCGATGATATATAGTCGGGGGGATTGTACAAGGCAAGACAAAATATTTGACTTATTGTTCATGCTCTTCAAACCAATACTTGATAGATTTAGCTGTATGTATAGGGGGAATATCATCCTGGAGAACGATCCTGGAGAATGATAGGGTTACAATAGGGCCTGAAGAAAACCATGAGATGCCATCGGAAAACCCTAATAGATCTACCTCCAAGATTGACAGTTGAGATGAGACAGCCATAATTTTACGCTTGTGTAGGTGTTCTCCAGACATACGCACGCCCTGTTTAGAGGAACAGTGTGAACAATGAAACGTCGGACCAAATGCCGTTTTTCAATATATTACTCTACCAGGATTTGCGCTCGTGGCACCATTGTGGACGATATTTTGTTTTGACATCTATTACATTTGGCTTTGGAATAGCTACTCTTCCGTAATGCTTTGTATGAGAAGTTCCCTTCTACCTCTAATGGTTGATACCGCAACATGCAGATGCAGATTGAGCTCTTCTGTCATTTTGGTTGCAGTTGATTTCTTTCTTCATGTCACAATCCGCTTCAATACCTCGTCCGTCTCTTTCACTAAGTTCTTCCTTTCATCTACTATTCTGTTTGGCAAAGGATGTTTTTCCGTGCACTCTGTATGCTATCATGACTTTCGATACCATAGCTCGAAAACACCCATTAGCCTGGGGGTTGCAGTAACAGATATTCTAATTTAAACACGCTCCAACAATTTTTCGTTTTCGCAAGGTCTGCAAGGTTTGACATTTTACACTATTCCCCCAAAATCACGATGTCCTTAGCTTCATTACTGCTACCCGACAGTAGAATAATGCATACACTTTGTTATATAAAAAATACCGGTGGCCAGACTTGTTTTTTAAGGAATACGAAGCACATTCATAAACACCACTAATATTTATAGGTGTTTCCATTATTTTGATAACCACCTGTAAATTTATATATATATATATATATATATATATATATATATATATATATATGTGTGTGTGTGTGTGTGTGTGTGTTTGTTTGTTTCTGTGCATGTTTATAAGTGTAGGTCATTAAAGTAACCACTCCCTCACATGCACTTTTGTCCATAGTTTATAATTTTCGCAAGCGTTAAATATTAATAGGTAGCTTTTTCTTATCAAGCGTACTAGTCTGTAGAGAATGTCTGTAAAAGAAATTATATATTTTTGGTACGTATAAAAGACAAAGTTCAAAAGGTTTGAGGATTTAATATTTGTATAATAGTGTTTCATTCTGTTAATTAAACATACGAATTTTCCATTGCAATTTCATTAATAGCTCCTTCTTGTGTTTTATTCATGTTGTATTCGGAATGATTATTATTCGTATAGGAATGAATTTAAGCGGAAAGTATGAATGACAGGAGGTTTACGAACCATGTTTGATGAAACCGTGATTTGTTCGAATTTGAAATATCAGGACACACAAAATTTAATTTGGATTTGAAAACAAACTTTATACGGCTTGCAATCAAATTTGTTCGTGTGACGGTAGATTAAATAAACTTCTATTTCCACTGACAACTAAATTATGGCAGTTTGTATTGTTTTAAAGTAAAATGAATGGGTCTTTGTCAAAGGAATGCATAATAAGTGAATTTCATTGGAACATACGACCTCATAAAATTGTCTACAAATGTATTTAATTCTACACATTTACTAAGCGTGGAAAATGTTTTTAAACTATATTTTTAGATAGATAGATAGACAGATAGATTCATTTACATATATACACACATAATACATATATGCATAAATAAAGATATATCCAATATGGAAAGAATAAAGGTTTTCGAGATTCAAGTAGCAAACATTAGAGAGTAGTTTTAATGGCTCGGTGTCGTACCCTTAAGATATAGAAAGAAATCCTTATCCTGATCAAAACGTTTTTGTAGCTTTAAGGGTAAAAGTTACTTTCAACCTCGTTTTTTCAAAAATTTCAGTATTTTACTCTATATACAAAATGAGAATGATTAATATTTTTTTCTACTTCACTGAAGGCACTTAGAATTTATAAATAAGTATTTTGTGGAAGAATAGGGCCTGTTTTTCAAAAATTCTTCAAAAATGCTAGAATTTTTCAAAATGCTCCATGGGTATTGATTTCCTTCTGATGTCTTCCAAATTTCTCAGTAATATTGATCGAAGTGTTTATCACAAAACTGTGCATAATTATTTGAAACCACAATTATTTTTCAAATTTGTAGACCATAAAATAAAGTAAAAACATGCAAAAACATAAAAAAAATAACAGACAGAATAGAAAAAATATTTAAGACTTTAGATTCATACAGGAAAAAAAATTAAATGCACATTTATATTTATATACATATGGTAATCTTATAATGAAAAAAAATTTAATGTTTTTAATTGATATGGAATGCGCATGGAGCATTTTGAAAAATTTAGCATTTTTGAAATTTTTTTTGAAAAATAGACATTGTTCTGCTTAAAAGTCCTTATTTTGAATTATAAGGGTTTTAAACATAGTAAAAAAGAAAATTAATCATCCTTCTTTTGTATATAGAGTTGAAAATTGAAAATTTAAAAAAATCGAGTTTGAAGGTCCCTTATCCCCTTAAAACATCGAATCGAAAACTTCTTTAAGAATTATTGTGCATCAAACAATAAAATTTATACGACATGCAATAAAATTTATTTGCGTGACAGTAGATTAAATAAACTTCTATTTAGATTGACAACTAAAATATCGCAGTTTGTTTTATTTTTAAATAAAATGAATGAATAGTGGTCGAATGAATACAACATGGGTACATTTCATTGAAACATACGTACTCATGAAATTATCTACAAATGTATTTAATCCTAAGCATTTTACTAAGCGTGTAAAACATGTTTTCAAACTATATTTTTACATAGATAGATAGTTACATTCATTTACACGTATAATTCATATATACATAAATAAAGATATATCCAATATGGAAGGAATAGAAGTTTTCGAGATGCAAGTAGCAAACATTAGAGTGTAGTTTTAATGGCTCAGTGTTCCATTCTTAAGATTTGGAAACAAACAGTTATCTTGATCAAAACATCTTTGTAGCTTTAAAAACATCGAATCCAAAACTTTTCAAGAACTATTGTGCATCAAATAATAGAAAGGAAAAAAAAAGAAAATAGCCGACAATGCCATAAAGGAGTTTCACGATGCAATCAGTTCCTCCTGTTAAAAAAACATCTTAACCGCTTGCCGCGTATACCTCAAAGAGCCATCGGGAAAGCAAAAACCGCTCGTTCCTGATAATATGAAGAAAAACAAGAAATTTGTCTAATGCATCTGTAAGCTGTTGATGGGGCCGCGGGGTGAAACCCATTAGCTGTTCGAAGGAAATTAGAAAGAAATCTAACAGAAGATAAAAGGTGAGTATATGTGTTCCCTTTTCTTTACCAGAACAAGAGAATTCCTCTTTTTTTTTGCGTCCATTTTAGAGGGCATAAAAGTTCGAGAACTTAGTTCAGTAATCTTCAAGGCAGCGTGATCGATATCGTGTGTATATCCTTAAAGTAAGAAATCCGGATTAAAAAGTGGGAATATACAGGAATGAACAGCGTATTTAATGTTAAGGCTGCTGTGTACTAACCCTACTCGATTCGCTCACCTCAACGTTAACCTATGGAGAAAATTTTTCTACTATTTACAGCTACGTAAATGCTGATTATCCAATAAAAATATTATTTTTAGCTAGCCTTAACTTTTCTACACTTTCCAACCGGATTCATTTTATAAATTTCGTCCCCAAAAGGAATTTATGAGCGTTTGAAACACACTAGACCAGATTCTTTCTCCGAATAATTTAAATTTAAAAACATTATTTGCTTAAAAAAAACGAAAAATGTCCCAAGCTGTAAAATTTCTTTCTCTATTACGGAGTACAATAAAATAAATCTTTTATTCCAAATCGGCAGTCCTTGGACAAATTTTCTCCATAGGTTAACATTGAGGTGAGCTAATCCAATAGCATTAGTACACAGCAGCCCTAAACAGAAGTCTTTAGTTAGATTCGAGTAACGTGTCATAAATTGTAAGCCATCTGTTTATCCTTAGCGCTGCTTCTCGTTAATATGTAAGCTAACTTTAATGGACATGTTGTTGAAGCATAAAATAATTTTGATGGGGATCCAAAATTTATAACTATGAAAATACTCCCCATCAGTCAGACGTAACAAAATCAATCATTATTATAAAGGCCCGAAACTGCATTAAAAATATTTCAAATTAATTAACTGTTCTGAGAAGTCACTGTAAAAGACGCCACATCTGAATACACTGTTTGATTAACTTCCTCTATTTTTTCTTTGAGAACAAACACATCGATAAATTTCTTAGAAAGATATTTTAAAAGATATTTTAAAGATTATTTAGAAAGATATTTTATGCTTTACAGTTTAATATATCTTAAACTGTAAAGTTTAAGAAATTACAAAAACAAAAACTTTTTGGCATCATTTTCTCCGAAAGGTAAAAGAAATTTATATTGTTTTAAAGAACGTTGATATTATCTTTGCCATTAATACTTCTCAGTCGTTTTTTACTCGATAAACTTCCCTAGAACTGGAGGGATCTAGAGGAAAATTGAAACAATGGAGATTAAATTTGGTGATGAATGAAATTCTTAAATATTGGAAGTAAAAACAAGTAGTATTAAATCATATCAACTGAAATTTTGGGTTGCTATGATAACCTCTGAAGTTCAAGGTCATAGCTTTCAATTCCTCATATTTGGCCTTAGGTAAAATCGAAGGTTAATTACTTCACGGCATTACGCTTCTATTTTCTGACATGTTATTACATAAAATTTCTCAAGAATAAAAATAATAATTAGGAGATTATAGGAGTTATTATTGAAATTATTGTTCATTAAACACATCGTGCAATAATATGTATTCACTATAAAACCTTTAAAAAGACTGTTTTCAAGAAAATATGATAAAGTAAGAAAAAGCTTTAAAATACTTGAATGTACAGGAAAATAAATAGACCTTCAATATCTTTGGATCAAAGATCTTCACGAAAATATTTGTATTTAACTCTTTCAGCTGGTGCTTTTGGTGAATATCTTTATTATTATTCTTCACTGCAAATATGGCTTATAGTTCTCTACTTTAATTTGGATTACACATCATTCAAACAAAAGTACTTCGTGACAGCTCATGATTGCTCCTAGCAACTAATCTATTCGGCGAACATTAAGATGTAATGCAAATTTCGGCCTAGGAGTGTTGTACTAAACAACACTTATCGTGTACCATATTTTTTTACCGGTCATCATCCGAACACTTTCGATGTTTCTCTGCGGCTGCATTACATGTATTCTGTTCATTAATGTGACTAGGGATCTTTACTTAAACATAATTCGCAACATGTGAAAGGTGTTTTCTGTGAGATATTACTTCGATGCATATTATTTGACTGTAGAAATAAATTTAAGTTCTCTATTTATGATAATATATCTACTTAGTGGTAATGCTGGCTCATTTAGTATATATGTATATGGTATCGTATAGTTTATAGTACCCGAATATTTATTAATTTGCCGATTACAGACTTTTCACAGTCCTTAAACCCTACGAAACATAAAAGTCTCGTAATCAAGAGTTGAAGACAGTTAAAAATGATTAAGCTGTCGAAAGGGGATTATTTTAGATTTTTAAAAAATATTTTATAAAAGTAAAGATTCTTGTTTCCTGCATTCTCTAAATTTCCCATATTCTTATTTCTTGGAGTTTCCTATATTCTCTAATTTTAAATTACCATATATCAAGAATTTTGCTCCAAGAATTTTCACTCCATATCTTCGTTCTTTTAGCATCTACATCTTTCAGCTCCAAACCAATCATCCTAAAAGTTTTAACGTCGTTCACAGAAAGTCTCAGAAGGTTAAAAAATGCTAGTTGTTTTTACATTTCATTTCAACAAAATTTGGGATGGAAGTTTTTTTTCACACTTTCGTAAAAGAAAAAAAACCCTAGAAATTTCATGTTTTCACGGGCGTTTTAGCTTTCTTTCCAAGTATTTCCAATTTTTTTTGATGAAATATAATTTTCTGTTCATAAATACTTTTTTCAAAACTTTGAAGCAGAATGTTTCTTATTATTTATTCATGAATGTTATGTGTGAATGTTTTTAATTTTTATATTACAAGCAATTTTCGTTCAGTCATTTTCCCGTTTGTGATGAAGTTTGAAACAGGAAGAAAGTACTGGTAAACTTAACTACAGCTAATTTGCTGAAATAAAATGCCTGTTGTTATTATCCGTGATCGTAGAATATGTGTTTGTGTGCAACACTAAATCGCGAGTAACTTGTTTATCGAAATAAGGTTTATTACCAAACATATCATTTTTATAAAATGCTAGCTTAATACCCGTGCTTCTCTACGGAGTACATTCAAATTAAATACAAAGGTCAATGTATGCAATTAATGCCAAAATTATATATATTTATAAAAAAATCGTAACGGATATTTTTATAGAGAAAATAATGTAGAAGAAAATATTCAAATTGAATACAACGGTCAATGTATGCGATTAATTTGTATGTTAAATATCCATAAAACAAACTAATTTGAATTAAATTCTTGAAAAACTTCCATCTCAATTAGTCTAGTGGTTAAATTTAATCTCTTACCGTATTTTAACATTTTGTTTTGTCAATTTATTTCGTTGTTATGAACGTGATGCAAAATTAGTTTAAAGTATCACAAAAAGATAAGAAATCTCGGGATCAGCATTTAATAAATTAAATTTTAAAAGTTAATTTTTAAACTTCGCGAAAAATCAGAAAATAGAGGTAAAGATTAAAAAAAGATATCATTTTAAAGAAATTTTGTGATCTTTCTCGCGATATAAATTTTGTAACCCTCAAATTATTAATTTTAAATACAATGTTAAAAAAAGTTACAAAAACAGCTGAAACATTTAGTTTTAAAAAGTCTAAGAAGAATTTTTAAAAATCTTTCTTAGTGCATCTCTACACTATAAGAAGAATCGCCATGCAAAATTTCAGCCCTTTAGGTCCAGCCAGCGGTTTGGTCTGTGCGTTATCTGTCAGTCAGTTACGGAACTGTTTTATATATATTGACTAGCTAAAACCCCACACTTTGCTACGGAGTACATTCAAATTAAATACAACGGTCAATGTATGCAATTAATGCCAAATATATATATATATATATATATATATATATATATATATATATATATATATATATATATATATATATTAATAATAAATACAACAATCAATGTATTGATGTAAAAAAACTAAAAAATATATTTTTTAAAAAATCGTAAGGTATATTTTTATAGACAAAATAATGTAGAAGAAAATATTAAAATTAAATCTAATAGAACATACTAAAGAATATAGTACAGTTGGAGGAACATATCTTTTACTGTATTTTGATATTTTTTTGGATAATGTCCAATCGTCTGCCGCATTAGCAAGAAATTTTTTTGTCTATTTCGCTGTTATGCACGTGGCGATAAATTAATTTATCGCCACGTTATTTAATATTAAATTATTAAGAAATCACGTGATCAGCATTTAATAAATTAAATTCTAAAAATTAATTTTTAAAAATTCACCAAACATCAGAAAATGGAGGTAAAGATTCGAAAAAGATTACATTTTAAAGGAATTTTTATGATCTTTCTCGTGATATACATTTTAAAACCCTCAGATTATTATTTGAAATGCAAACTTTAAAGAATGTTACAAAAACAGCTTAAATTTTAATTAAAAAAAATTTTAGCCCTTTATGTCCCGCGGTTTGATCTGTGAGTTGTATGTCAGTAGCCAGTCAGTTACGGAACTGTTTTATATATAGAGATTATAACATTAAATTATAGAATTCGCAAAAATCATTTACAATCCTTGAATGTAATTTGCGAGGTCGGTGTCTATAAGAGCTACAGATTTTTTGATTTACTAATTCTGTTTACTTTCTGGAAAAAACATTATTTTTGCTTTTCAAGCACTTTTTGTTGAAATTTTGTTAATCTTCGATCGTGATGCTATTCGTAATATCGATAAAGATGTTTGTATTATATGCTGTTTGATACTTATTGCGAGTATTCTAAATGTGATAAATCTGGATAATGTACAAAAAAGAAACCTTTCCTATTAAATTTTACAACCTGAAATATACGATTGTGTAAATAGATTGTATTTTTATGAATTATATTATACCTTATTCTATAACTTATTTTACCTTATACCTTATTTTATGGTATTGAAACATAATACCATTTTTAATAATTTAAAACGTAACTTACAGTAATTTTCTGTACGTCATCATTTAAAATACTTTAAGATGGACGATCCCATTGTTAAGCTTTATATCGAGTTTTCCCTCTCTTCTGAATTCTCTCCTCTACTTCAAGCCATGCGCTTTTTAATGGCTTTAACATATCCACAATAGCTCCCTGGGGAGGTTTTAGAACGCGTACAGTTTTCTTTCTTTCTATTTTTTTTTCTTCTTCCCTGCTACCATTTCTTTGGCAAAAGTTCTTTCAACACCCCGTAAAACGGAAACACAGGAATTGCATTTCTTCACCTGTATTTATTTTCTGCCGATAACAGCTCAGACTTATTCAGTCTCTCTGTAGCTTTTATTTCATGAATTCTTTCGAAGGTGTTTTTCAGACAGTGTCGGAAAACAAGTGCTGTTTTTTTTCCCCTCGCATAATATTATAGTTTTGACTGGAAAGTTGCGATACAATCAAAATAGATTATGGTACTTTGCTATTATATCGACCCATGGCCAACGACACGCAAGAGGTCGCCAACTGTAAAAACTTAACACTTCAGAGGGCGCACCCGTGTATAAAGTGCACCATTTTCGTAATTTTGAATGGTTTGTTTTTTACAAGTAAGGTTTAAATGTTCTAAGCAGTTTCTATTTATAGCTACACCTTTTTCTAATGCAAGTCTGATTTTCTGACCCATGCATTCCTTTCCATTCATTTGTTAGTCGTGATTTAACCGTGGTAAACCAATGATTATACTGGATTACAATATGACAGAAGCAGGAGTTGATGTAGTCGATCCAATGTGCAGCTATTACACGGTATCCTGCATATCACGAAGATGGACAATATCATTGTATTTTAGGTTTTTGGACATCATAGCAATCAATTCGCAAGTTGTCCTTAGATCCAACAAACCGGTCAATTTTGAAATCAGGCGATTCTATCTGCATTCCTCGGTCTTTAATTATAAATATATCTCAATATTATCAACATTTTATATCTTGTCATAAAACTCAGAATTATTATTTTCAATTTCAAAAGAAAAAGTGTATTATAACAGGAATAATCAAGATTGAAAGAGACGTTGCACTTTGTACCCCGCGTGACTGCTGGTGTTTTAAAAACTGGCGCACCCTCTGAAGGGTTAAAATCGCAAATTAAAGAAATTATAATACACACATTTTATCACATCACATATTTTTTGATAATGATTTTCGCGATACTTGTTTTCGCGCCACCAACAACACACTGTTGTGATAGAACACGTCCTGCATTGTTTTTACGTTTACTGTGGAACGTTTCATCAACTTCGGCAATTTTGCCTTCAACTCCAATTTATTTTTTTACCTTGAAGTACTAGAGACTCCAAAATAACCTCCAGCAGATAATTATTCCAGTCAACTACTGTATTTTTTCTATCAATAAGGGCTTTTAGCAAAACTTTGTAGACGATAATCCATCGCACCCAGGGCCCGATTAAGAAAATTCTTGACTATAGGCCCAACTCGGGAGGGGGTCCCCCTGGGGCATAAAATTTCCAAAACTGACACAGAAAAGAAAATTATGAATCATTGTGAAAGTACCATTTTACCAAGAGTTGGCTACTTGAAGCGTAGAACCCTATAAAATTATCAAATAACAAAAAGCAATACAACATATTAACTTCATCATTAAAACACCAGTACAATGCAACCAGAAAAACTATTAATCCCTTATACATACTATAACATAGATATGATAAACTATACATTTAACTATACATATGATGAACCAATCAATCCAATTTGAAAGGATATTATAAAAAATTGCTATTAAAAAAGGTAAAATAAAAAAAATGAATTGGGATTTTTTTCTTTTAAAGTAAAATTTATTTCTGGGGGCCCCTAGGCCCGGGCCTACCGGACCTAATGGAAAATCAGGGCCTGATCGCACCGAAAGTATGTGAAATGTATATAAGTCACAAAGGGTAAGCGACTCCCATCGAGCCATGTCCCGATTCGAATCCTGCCATTTTTCTGCACTTGAGACACTTCCGAAATGTGTCTTTCTCTCCAGAATATATCTTCATCGGATGGTCGTTTTCACATTTATGTTCTGACGGTAAAATACCAACTTCTTGTAGAAAAATTTATAGTCTCTTTCTCGGTAACGGGAAGATCCCACAACGTATTAACTATTGAAAGCGCCATTTTAAAAAGTAAATTTTCAAGAGATTAATCCCTTGTCTCACAAAGAGTCGCCTCTCCACGATTCGCGCGTTCGAGACAGGCCAGTATAATGGGAAATTTACCGACTTTTCAGCGCCAAGAGGTTGGCGATATGGTCGATATAATGGGAAAGTACCGAGATTATACCTATCCATCCTCTTTATAAGCATTAATCTATGAGGAATTTTGTCATATGTATGTGTATACTTTCTAAGACCTTATAGTAAGACCAAATTTCTGTGAGACTTATTTGTGGGAAAAGTTTTTTCCTTATCTATGAGATGACTTTCTTATGTAATGGAAACTTATGATTTGATCATGGAATAAGCTATTATGCTCGCTTTTATTTTTTTTATGAAAAAATTCTTAATTTAGATGAAACTTTTTGAACGTTACATAGTATAACTGGAATATATTAGCATGAAATGCATCATGAATCAAATAAGGAATTTTCATGTAATTTTTTTTGTTGTTTATGACACAACGGACAATAGGTATCTGTATACTATCTAAGACCTTATGGCAAGACAAAATTTCTGTGAGACTTCTGTGTGAAAGAAATTTTTTCCGTATCTATGAGATGTCTTTCTTCTGTAATGGAAATTTATGATTTGATCACGCAATAAGTTATTAGGCTCGTTTTTATTTTTCTTTCTGAAAATACCCTTATATATATATATATGTATATATATATATATATATATATATATATATATATACATATATATATATATATATATATATATATATGTATGTATATATATGTATGTATATATTTCGTATGTATATATATATATATATATATATATATATATATATATATATATATATATATATATATATATATATATTTATTTCGAGAGACCAGAGTGGCAGAAAGGAACCGAGCCTGTCGACTGTAATGAGTATTTCAAGAAAGATATTCGAAAAAAATGGATTCGTGCATCGTAATGAATGAAATTTGGTAGTGATGTTGTTAAAAGGTAGGACAATTGTTATAAAATATTCATTAAGTCTAAAATAGTCCTTTCCAGGCACTGTAGTAATGTTCAAGTGAGTGCAACGATACAAAATATTCTACCTTTATCTATTTCTACAGATTTTCTTTTACTCTTATACCGAATCAAAAGAGTAAATACTCAAAATCAACAAACGTTTGAATAACTAGTGATACATTGCTGTGAAACATTCTGCCAATTCACAGGACACAAGCAGTTCATCGTGATAATATACATAATGCATCCGTGTGATATTGCACCAGTTAACTAGCATAGATATAATGTTATATACTTAGCATGATATCGTACTACATTCTCAAATTTCACTTAAGCGTGTTTGATAGTTCTTGTGAGTGTCCATACTTAATATCACCATATATAGCCTAAGCTTGTAATGGTACTTATTAAACCCCCTGTTCGCACAGAAGATCTTGATTTAATTCAGGATCCGACTAGGTAGATTCAAATATGAAAGTAAAAGACGGTGAGAAAGATGAGAGATAAATGTGATATGACATAATCAACATAGTTTATGAACCTCTAAATTGATTATGTCATGAATAGCGTTTAGAAAGGTTTCAGTATCATCATAATGTTTAAATAAATTAATAGCCTAGAAATGGACCCGAAGAGGTTTTTTCCCCAAAATACTAGTAAACAATATGCAAATTCTTAGTCGAGTCTAAAATATCAAAAGCTTACAACGATTACATAGCCCATTCCAGAATTCTCTCATAAAAAAACAAGCTCAGTTCTAAATAAAACACACCATCTTTGGCATCATGTGATATTATGCCAGTAATATCACGATGCCAAAAAAAAATTAGACCAGTATTCTTTGAACTAAATTGCCAGCCTTTAATCAAAAACCTTCAAGCCTACAGAGTCTTCAAAGAACATTTGACTCCTTAAGTAGGAAATGACATACCAAAAGCGTTAAATAAAACTCCTTAATTACACGATACCACCTTTTTAAAAATATTCACATCTTCTTATAAGTTCCGTTTACAATTTCTTTGACTTACGCCGATGAGTATATGCAACAAAAGTTTACACGTGCAGATATATATCATACTTTTATCCTTTCAGCATTTACCTCCTTCCATTCCAATCTCGTTCTCTAATGGTCTTAACATCGCCTCAGAAATTCCGCAGGGAGCTTTTGCGGAAGAGGCTCTATATAACCGTCTTTTTTCTCACTGCTATCGTTTCTTCAAAGAAAGTTTCTTCATACCCTTATAAAGCAGAAACACAAGTATTGCATTTCTTTACACTATTTTTTTTAACTTTCTGTAGCAATTCAGATTTATTCAGGAAAACTTTGCGTTTCGTAAGGAAATATTTGAGAAAACCTTTGCACACTTTTTAAGGGAATTTTGGTGGTATTTGGCTCTATTTTAATTTGCAGTGATCTGCCATTTAATTTCTACTATGACTTTTAGCTTACCCTCAACATGAAGAAATCATAAATGCGACTGTTATTTGTAGCTTCTAGACAGAAATTTTTTATTATATTACAAATAAAAAAGTCCTAAATTTTTTAAAAAATATATCTAAGGTGCCCGGTATAAAGGGCTTAAAAAATATATTTCAGGTAGTCTCTTCTAACGAAACTACAGCTGATTATTAACGTAGGATAACTTATGGTTGTTTAACTCTTTTTTTTACGAATTTTGGTACTTTTCTGTTTAACTGTTTACTGCTATTTGGTTTGGCACTCTGCCAAAATTATAACTCGCGACGCAAGACAATTTTTTAGTCTCCGAAGGACCGTTATTGAGGAAGGTAATCCTGCGTTAAAAAAGTGATTTTTAGATATTTGTTAGTAATGATAAAAAATGTTTTGAATTGTATCAAAGACATAAGTTTATAAATTTTGTATCCAAAAGTACATTTCTTTGTACAAAAGACTCAAGTCGAAATTAAATTTCTGCGATTGGTATAAAAGCCAATAACTTGGTAAATTTAAATTCCTGTTTTTGATTTACACCCTTTCTACCAGGCACCATAGATATATGATTATATTTATTAATGACATATGCCCTATGTTTCATAAATTTATTATACAATAATGGTCGTGTTTGTTTTGACGTTTGTTGCGATACGAAAATAAATGTAATCTGTCAGTCTCGGAACGATACAGATACGTAAATTTAAGACCTCTGTATATACAAGAATATTATTTATTGTAAACAATAAATATTCTCTAAATAGATAAGCAAATACGTTTTAACTGCCCCTTGCAGCTACTGAACTATTCTCCTGAAGAAATCATCAAAACATTGCAACTTAAATCTATTGTGTTTAGTAAATATTTTTGTGCCACTTATTTATAACGAATTTTTTAAGGTTTTTAAATTCAATGGATATTACGGAGTTTCATTTTAATTAAAGAACTCGGAAGCATTTGTATCTGATAATTATCTAAGACCATTTCAATATAATTGTTTTCAGCGTAAGAAGCGTGTAGATTCCATTTAATATAATAATCTAGATGAAGCAAGTTTTCTTATAAACAGATAAATGCTTACAAAAAACATTTTAGGAAATTAGAAATTTCACATTTAGTTTAATCGTGACATAGCGCACTAATAAAAAGAAACATTAGTTTATTTATTCCTCCAGAAAAAGTCAGGAGATACGCCACTCGAGAGATATAAAAATGAGTTACATTGCTTCTACATTAACAAACCTGAATCCCTCTATTCACTTTAGCCATTTTGATTAAAGCTAAAGTTTTTTTGCTCAGCTTTCCACTTAATGAAGTATTCGAAATAGCGTATATGTCCTTTTCTATGGCACAGACCAAAACCTTTATGACCATTATTAGTGAATAAAATTACTCTACACAGAGAAGCTTTTTAAGAAAAGTCAAATTGAAATTTAGTTTTCTGCTTGATTTTATAATTTGTGATTGCATTTTTATTTAAATATACCTTGGTATTTTTTTATGATCACATGTACTTGGTTTCTGTGAATTCCATAAAAGTTTTTCTCAGTGTAAATGTTTAAAAAAAGAGTAAATAGATTTGTACAAGACTGATTTTAAAATTTTGTATATAATATGCATTTTTTAAAAAATTAAAGTTTGTGGGGCTTTTTATTTGTACATATTTCTTATTCAGTAGTTAAAAAATACATTGTTGCAACTATACAAAATTATTATTAGCAGTCAAAAGAAGCCTTTGTATTTCTGAACTTTTAAAACTTTCTTACTTTATCAATAAATTACGAAAAGCAATGATTTATCATTTATTTCAAAAATTAGTATATGGCAATAAAGTCGTCGAAAGTAATCATGACATAAAACTTTATGTGCACAAATAATGCACAAATAATTCTGTGTTTCCTGTGTAAAGGGTGTCAAGTCAAAAATCGTAGTTTTGACAAAAGCGGGATTGAAACCTAACATGATTGTGCTTTGTTTCACATATCCCAAATTTTCACTGATGAATAAAAATATTTTGAGGTGGAACAGGACTTAGCTTTCTGTACCCTGCAGTAGCCCTTTATTATTAAAACATGCCTGGTTTGATAACTCATTTTAGCCCAGTTTGGACTTAACAACCTTTACACAGCAAACACAGAATTATTGTGTACAAATAGGTGCACAACAGGAAGTATCTGTACGTATAAAAATGACAAATTTAAGAATTTATACAATTTAAATTGAAAGAATTAGGTGATCTTTAAGTAGAAAATGGAGCAAATTAAATTTCTTTGTATGCAATTATGTACGTTTTTTTATTTACATATTTATGAATATGTACATACATATATCAAATCACCATCACCATTCCGACAAGGAAGTAAATGTGAATTCGAGAATGAATTGCATCATTCTTTATCCGGTTTCATTTCTTTTAACCTAGAGATTGCAATAACTTTCAAATATTAAGAATTTTAAGCCAAATGTTACTGATTATGTTTCAAAGATAATTATATTTAGCCCAGATTTGTGTTCGGGGCAGGATTAAATTCTGATACAAAATACCATGTAGGAGTAAATTTTCTGACTTCCAATTCGCATTTATGATACAATTCAACATCATTAATCTTCAAATATACGATATCGCAACTGAACTTTTAGGCATATCCAAATCAGTTTTACGCTTCTTTCCTGGTCTTCAAACGATGACGAAATGGAAGTTGTTATAACGAGTTGAAAAATTACTTTTCTCTGATAATATGCTTGGATGACGAGAGTAAATAACAATAGACTGTGTTATTTTAGCTCTGTTGTTTCAGTACTGGAAAAGACAGTTCTTCCATGACATCATGAGATGTATTGTTGGTTACTGAGTTTTAAGTAAAATCCATTGCTACTGTAGATATGATATATACAGGGTGATTTTTATTAAGCTGACACAACTATGAGCCACCTGTAATGCGATCTATCAGCCGGAATTTCACCAAAATTGATGGGACTAAGGCGACATACGAAAGAGTTTCTATGAAAAAAAGAGTTCCAAAAGTCCCCGATAGAGGAAGATATGGTGCTGTTGTTAACGGGGACAAAATAATTTGTATAAAACGCAAGCAAAACATCAAAATGCAAATTCATGACTACATAGTCGACAGCAGCGCCAGCATTTTGAGCTGTAAAAATCGGTGTGGAATCTGTTGCGCCATCGCTTTACAGATGAAAGGACCATGAGTCGATTTTTTTCCACTTGCATGGCCATCTCGATCCCCGGACCTAACTCATGTGACTTCTTTCTATGGGATTATTTAAAGTCCAAGGTGTATCTTGGTGGACTCTCTAACTTGGCGTCCATAAAGATCAACATATCCCGGACTGTGATAAACATTCCTGGTGACATGTTACTCTCGGCCGTTGAGGACCTAGTGTTTAGGATGCAATGTGTCGTCCACAAGGATGGTGGTCACATTGAAGGAGGGAGAAGTGGATTTGCTGCAAAAAGCAGTGTTCCAGTGAATTTTTTTTGTTATTCAATTATTTGCTTATTACAACTTTTTCGGTACTCACCCCTTATCTTTATAACCCGAAATATTGGCACTGCTGTCGACTACGTAGTCGTGAATTTGCATTTTGATGTTTCACTTGCGTTTTGTGCAAATTCTGTTTTGGGCCTACAACAACTGCGCCATATATTCCCCTATCGGCGTCTTTTGGAACTTTATTTTTTTTTCACGGAAACTCTTTCTCGTATCGTACTTAGGTCCTTTATCAATTTTTCTAGAATTCTGGCTGATACATTGGTGTACAAATGTCTCAGTTTAATAAAAATCACCCTTTATCCTATTGTACATAAAATAAATTATGGAAATGACTGTTGCCTCTTAATTTACACTAATTTCTGTATCTCAAGGAATGTCTATGCAAGACTCACCAATGATTTTAGCTTGTTAAATTAGAGTCTATGGACATGAGCTTTAATACCGATTTTCGAGTTTAGAGCAAGTTCGAAGATTTCCTCGCCATCTATTAGACACTCTGTTTATCGTTTTTTACTAGTTAAGCTTTTATCATGATATTAAAAATTATAACTTTGCAAAATGCACTTTTCAAACTGATTCAATAACTCATATTTAAATTTATTCACATGCATATTTGTTAATAACAAATATATTAAATATTTAAATTCTGTAAAATTAATTCTAGAGATTATGAAGAGACATTAAGATATTCAGAGTGATTATGCTTATTACATATTCACTCCGAAGTCTTGTTATGATGCCTACTAGTTGATTTAAATGTCTTTATAAAGTATAAATCATTACAGTGTATTTTTAATAGAGTTCACGATTAACTTGCAGACTTAAACTCTTGTTAATTCCAGATTCGTAAGTTTCCAAATATGCAAAACTCTGTATTCCAATTTTATAATGCCTTGGTTTGAATTTTCATTAACACAGATTCAATTCCCTAGTCTGGCTGAAAACGACTGTTTTGATGAATCGGTTTCTCATCGCTATTCCATTTACTTAAATATTTAAACATAATCTTAACAACTGTTGAACGCGGCTTTTTGATGAGGAAATAAATAATTAGCTTTAAATTATGACTTAATTTAATCAAATATTTCTGATGTATTAAAGACCAGTGTATCACAAAAATGATTGAGGAAAAAAATCATAATCTCCGGAAGAAATTTATTAAACAAAATCTAGTTCCTCAGTGGGAAAAGGCAGTATTTCTATTGCTACATTAAAATGCTTAATGACTGCAATACAAATTTATATATAAGTAATTCCGCCAACATTAGTAAATATTCTTAATTTATAACTCTCGAGGATGAAATTTTTTTTCATAAAAGAGATGGTATTGGAACTGAGGTCTTTGAAAACGGAAATTATTCGATTAGAAAAGTTATAAAATAAATTAATAACTAATGAAGAAAGACAATGAAATTTTACTCTCAAATTTAAACCTACCTTTCTTTTAAAGTCACTTTTTCCATTTGATACCAATTTTTGAGACTAGAGCAAGTAAAGAAGATTTTCGCGCCATCCATTAGACGCTCTGTTTATTATTTTTTACTAGATATGCTATTTTAATGAATTTCAAAATTATCACTTTGCAAAATGCAATTTTCAAACTATTTCATCAATATGTCATTTAAATTTATTCATATGCATATTAGTTAATAACGAATATATTAAATATTTAAATTTTAATTAGCTTTACTTCATGACTTATTTTAATCGAATATTTCTGATGTATCAATGACAACTGTAGTATAAAAATGATTGATGAAGAGAACACATAATCACTAGAAGAGTTTTATTAAATAAAATCTAGTTTCTCAGTGGGAAACTCAGTGTTCCTAATGTTTCATTTAAATTCTTAATGACCGTGACTCAAATTTAAATATTAGAAATTTCGTGAACATTAGAAATTTTTTTTTTAATTTATCTCTCTCCCCTAGTAATATGCAATTATTTTCATAAAAGAGATGTTGTTGGAACTGAGGACTTTGAAAACTGAAATTACTAAAATAGAAAAGTTATAAAATAAATTAATAACTAATGATGAAAGAAAATCAAATTTTACTATCAAATTGTAAACTACCTTTCTTTTAACTCATTTTTTCCGCTTGATATCAATTTTTGAGCCTAGAGGAAATAACAAAAATTTTCTCACCATACATTAGACGCTCTGTTAATTTTTTTTTACTAGTTAAGCTTTTATAATAATATTTATAATTATAACTTTGCAAAATGCACTTTTCAAACTATTTCATTAATATGTTATTTAAATATATTCATATGGATATTAGTTAATAACAAATATATTAAATATTTAAATTTTAATTAGCTTTACTTCATGACTTATTTTAATAGACTATCTCTGGTGTATCAAGAACATCTGTGGTATAAAAGGGATTGACGAAGAAAACACATAACTTCTAGAAGAGTTTTATTGAATTCCTCAGTGGAAAAAGCAGTATTCCTAATGTTTCATTTAAATGCTTAATGACTGTAACTTAAATTTAAATATTAGAAATTTCGTGAACATTAGAAATTTTTCAATATTTATCTCTCTCCCCCTAGTAATATGCAGTTTTTTCCATAAAAGATATATTGTTGGAAATGAAGACTTTGTAAACAGAAATTATCAATTAGAAAAGTTATAAAATAAAATAATAACTAATGACAAAAGACTATGAAATTTTACTATCAAATTGAAAGCTATCATTTTTTGGAACGAAGTTCTTTTACGCGGCTTACAGTAGAGTGAACTGGCAGGAATCGTCACGTAACGAAAAAGCGTTATGTCCCCTTCATAAGAACTTTCTCTCAAAGACTCTGTGGCTGAATGGTTATCATATCGGAATGGTTCGCATCGGAGGTCCCCGGTTCAAATCCCCGCACAAACACTACGGGCAATTTTAAAACCTTTCACTGCACACTGTATCAAATTTGATACATAAGTTATTTTCCCCCCTTATATTCAAAAGCAATATTTTTTATCCACTCGTGCACCTTGTATTAATTTTGAAACATCATAGAAAAGCTTTTAATCACTTTTAGTTGCATTTTCGTAGGATAGATGGCAGCAGGAATACAACTGCGATCTCAGTAAAAGATAGCCGTTCAATTCATACCAGACCTGCCTTAGTATTTACTATATTTTCAGTATTTTAAAGTCAGTTTACATCTTTGAAAGTTTTATAAATATATTTCAGAGGTACGTAGCTTTTATAATTATTAATAAAATACTTCTTAAATATATTATAAAAAATTCAAGTATGATTTCAATTTTATGTATCAAAAATGATACATGGTGTGATTACGCCATTTTTTTAAGGAAATGGTGGGAAAGTTTTTTACACAGAAAGAAATTGAGGAACTTATGAGCAGATCGTGGAGTGATCATAGTGAAGATGGATCTGATTCAGAAAGCGATGGCAGCACAGGTGATCCTAATTATAAACCAAACAAAGTTTGTGATGAAATTTTTGATGGTAGTAGTGATTCGGAAGATGAGGTATCATTACTTGATAATAGCTATGTTCTTGATCTGCCTAATGATGGGAACATGCCAAAAACTAATAGAAATAATACAGAGAGAACAAAGTCTGCAATCAACTGGAAAAAAACTAATTTACTTATAAATCATGATCAAATTTTATTCCGAGGTGACGAGAATCTCGCTCCTGAAATTATGAATTTAAACACACCTCTAAATTTTTTTAGTTATCTTTTTACAGAAGATTTGATTGAGCATATAGTTCAAGAAACAAATTTATTCAGTGTGAAAAAACCCCCAGAAAAGTGTGTCAATGTAACGAATTTAGAAATTAAACAATACATTGGTATTTGTATAATGATGTCTATTGTACATGTACCAAACACTAGGGGATATTGGTCACCTGCCATAGGCAATGATGTAATAAAAGAATGTATGTCATTAAAACGCTTTGAAAAGATAAGAGAATTTCTACATTTTAATGACAACAGTAAACAACCATCACTTGATGACCCTCAGCATGATCGTGTATATAAACTTCGACCAGTTGTAAATGCTTTACTTGAAAGATTTTATACCATCCCTATGGAATCGCGTCTTTCTGTTTAAACTTATTTATTGTTTGTTAATCTTTTAATTCATACGGGATTTATATTGTGTCATCAATTTATTTTTGTTGGTGATTAAATAATAAAATTAATCCGATTAAAAATTATGCTAGGTAACATCTAAATCAAAATAATTAATTTATATATTAATTTTTTTAATTTTAATAAAAATAATTAATTTATATATTAAAATTTTTAATTTTAATAAAATAGAGAGAGAGAGAGAGAGTTGGTTTGTTGGTTGGTTGAATAAAAGAGGGCTGCGCTCTTTGGCGTTACAAAAATACACTAATATAATGAATAGAAATCTAAATATTAAATCACGTTTAGAGTCGATAAAATAACGTAAGGAACTTCGTTCCTGACGGGGGTTCCCCGACCGCACAATTTTTTAAACTCATTTTTTGCGTTTGATACAAATTTTTGAGCTTAGAGCAAGTAACGAAGATTTTCTAGCCATTGATTAAACGCTCTATTTATTTTTTTTACTAGTTAAGCTTTTTTAATGATATTCAAAATTATCACTTTGCAAAATGCAATTTTCAAACTATTTCATCAACATGTCATTTAAATTTATTCATATGCATATTAGTTAATGACAAATATATTAAATATTTAAATTTTTATTAGCTTTACTTCATGACTTATTTTAATCGAATATTTCTGATGTATAAATGACAACTTCAGTATAAAAGTGATTGATGAAGAAAGCACATAACCTCCAGAAGAGTGTTATTGAATAAAATCTGGTTTCTCAGTGGAAAAAGCAGTGTTCCTAATGTTTCATCTAAACGCTTAATGACTGTCACGCAAATTTAAATATTAGAAATTTCAGGGATATTAGAAATTTTTTTAAATGTATCTCTCTCCCCTAGTAAGATGCAATTTTTTTCATAAAAAAAGATGTTGTTGGAAATGAAGACTTTGTAAACAGAAATTACTCAAAATTGAAAATTTATAAAATAAATTAATAACTAATGAAGAAAGACAAGGTAATTTTACTATCATATTGAAAACTACCTATTTTTAAACTCACTTTTTCCTTTTGATACCAATTTTTGAGACTAGAGCAAGTAAAGAAGATTTTTGCGACATCCATTAGACGCTCTGCTTATTATTTTTTTCTAGGGACGCTTTTTAAATAAAATTAAAAATTATCACTTTGCAAATGCAATTTTCAAACTATATGTTATTTTAATTTATTCGTATGCACATTAGTTATTAATGAATATATTAAATATTTAAATTTTAAGTAGCTTTACTCCATGACTTATTTTAATCCAATATTTCTGATGTATCAATGACAACTGTAGTATAAAAATGATTGATGAATACAATGAGATGACACATAATCTCTGGAAGAGTTTTATTGAATAAAATCTAGTTCCCCAGTGGAAAAATCAGTATTCTTAATGTTTCATTTAAATGCTTAATGACTGTGACTTAAATTTAAATTTCGTGAACATTAGAATTTTTTTTTAAGTTTATCTCTTTTCCCTAGTAATATGCAAATTTTTCATAAAAGAGATGATGGAAATGAAGACTTTGTGAACAGAAATTACTCAATTGTAAAAGTTATAAAATAAATTAATAACAAATGAAGAGAGACAATGAGATTTTACTATCAAATTGAAAACTACCGTTTTTTAAAAGTCACTTTTTCTCGTGTCTATATATAAAATTTTAAACTCTTTACATTAGTATTGCTATATTTATTGAAAAATGAATGAGAAATAAATTCGTATACTATGCAAAAGATGGGGGGTTTATACCAAAAAAGAGTATATTTAGTTCAAATTTCATGAAACCAAAGTATAATTTAGGTTGGGATAAAACTAATTTACATTAGCTACAGTACAATATTTTTTTTAACTTTTATATTCATCCGTAATGATTTATGGGCTGTAACTCGTAAATTCCAGCACAGAACCGCTGGATCTATAGTTCGGAAAGAAATATGCTCTAAATTATTTTACAGAGTAATATATTTTCTGTACTTTGTTCCTAACGCTAAGTTACTTTTACTGGGAACTTATATTTCATTACATTTTTTTAATCCTCTAAACTTCAGCCGTAATTAGTTTTTTGCCTAACGTTATACATAATTATGAAATGTAGTCAACTTCGATTAGTCAAAATTTACGCTGACTGCCATTAATGTTAGACATAACTTTTAAATTCCTATTACGTTTTTATTGGGCTAGACAGTCATATTTTTGTGAAAACCCGTTTTCGAAGTTTATTCGGAATTTACGGTTTTATTTGCTTCACTTCGTCTATGAGATTTACAGTTATCTATGGATGTTTCTTCCCCTGCTACTATTGAGAAGATCGTTAAAAATAAATTCGGAGATGTTTTATTTTATCTTTTCCTTCTACTTTTAAAATATTTTATTTAGACTATTGCTTTCAATTAAAAAAATAGTGGTTCTCTGAAGAAGTGCAATAGAGAGAAAACAAAAGCTTGTTCCTTTTATGCTTCATAAATGACAATAATTTTACAATTTTTAATATTGTTGTAAGTTTTTTTGCAAAACGTTGATTTTTTTCACATTTGTCAGTGATTTCTCATTTTTTTTAAATAAATAAATTCGTTTTATGGGGAAACACAGTTCTT
This sequence comes from Dolomedes plantarius, assembly GCA_907164885.2. Lineage (NCBI taxonomy): Eukaryota > Metazoa > Arthropoda > Arachnida > Araneae > Dolomedidae > Dolomedes > Dolomedes plantarius. The sequence continues at coordinate 105,627,584 of OU015491.1, forward strand.
GACGCTTTAGTTTCAAATTCAAAGCCAAATTTCAAAAGGAAAAAACTTTTTCTTTTAAATATTTAATTATTAATATTAAATTAATATATAATATGGAATAACATATAATGTATAATACTAAATGACCATATAGTATATTTTAGTTCTATATTAACATATTATAATTGATGTAATCTAAAAATGTTTTAAATTTAATCTAAGAATTAATTTCTTGTTAATTTTTTGTGTGAGTATTACGGAATTTGAATGGCATTGGATGTTTATTCTTTTTATTAGTAACACTTCAGTAATTAGAAAATTTTATAAATTTTAGTAAGCATAAAACATAAAACTGGAAGCTTTATTGAAAAAATATATAACCTTGGAAAGAATCAATATTAAACAACCGTTTTTATCCTTCATATAGTAAAGTGTTGCAATTTACAGGTTTGGGAATGTTTTTATCATATTTAATTTTTAATGCATTTAAGTGAATTATATTAGCGATTTAACTACGTGTTATTTTCAAACAGAAAGAGTTACAATTGCAGAAATCTTGCGATTTGCCATGTGTAGGTACGTGGCAAATCGCACGTACCTACGTGCGTATTAACGTTATAAAGAGGTTAATTGTTTTAACCTCTTTATAACGTCTCTGTGACGTGAGAACTATTATAAAAATGCCCTCTGCTGTAGTAATACACTTATAAGATCTTTTCTTCCTCGTCTAGAAAATTATATGTTGTTTTTAAACAATACTTCTCTGATTTGATGAATACATATAATTGAAGAATTTGCGTTTCTTTCATTCCAAACGATGTCTGAGTTTGTGATATCATATAATTTTGTTTCGAAATTCTAATCCCTGGGCTTCAGAGTAGCAGTATTTATTGGTGTATTTATTGTGTTTATTCTATAAAAATCTACATTTTTATATTTTCGGGATACTTTTTTTTGGTCATTTGAGTGATGAATAATATCAACCTCGTAATATACAGGGTGGTTCAAATTATTGAAAGCATTTCATGTTCGAAAAAAAAACCAAATCAGGTACGTACATGGGTATTTTTTTCTTGGAAAGACGATTTAAAGCAGTTTTACGTAACAAAATTGAAAAAAACTAAATAACTTCCACATAGGCCGGTAAATGACGGACAACATGTGGCAAGAAAAATTTGCTTATTGCGTCAGTCTGCAAATGGCTACCGTACAGGAAAAAGCAATGTGCGTTTTGTGGTTCCATGAAAGCAAATCCGTTGTAAGTCATTTTGGTCTTTTTTATTTAATTTTGGACCACCCTGGATTGGTTCAAAATTAATGAACGCATTTCTTGTTTGAAATAAAAGAAGAAAATGAGTTAGAACGGATTTGCTTTCATGGAACCACAAAACTCACATTACATTTTCCTGTACTGTAGCCATTTGCAGATTGACGCAATTAGTAAATTTTTCTTGCGGAATGTGGTCGCGCCATCTACCGGCTTATGTGGAAGTTATTGAATGTCAAAAGTTTGTTGTGTAAAACTGTTTTAAATATTCTTTCAAAGAAAACAATAAACATGTACATACCTCATTCTGAACATGAAATGCTCTCAATAATTTTGGACCACCCTATATCTATCTCAACTAATCTAAAAAGACTGTCAATGCAAATCTCTGTCTCTCATTATATGGGCAGTTATATCCCTTAAGTCGACTTTTTTAAATATATTAAAGTTAATTTCAGTATTTAATATCCACACTGTGAGAGGGCGGATCACACCCATCTTACAGTTTTCTTCTCTCTCGAGATACAAATTTTATTTAAAAAATAAATTTCAAGAGCTAGTCTCTTCATGCTACAAACAAATTATAACAGAGTAAAAATCTCGAGACACACAGCTACAGTATACACACACATACATATATCTGTACACCCCTATCACCCTGACATTCTCTCTTTCTCTGCATCGCTGATAATTAAATTATACAGCATGACTGACTTTTCCTGCGTTCGAAATTTGTTCCGAGAAGTGACAGAGTGTTTTTAGAAAGTTGCATGCCGCAAACTCACTTAGTTTATTACATATTTGCTGATTTTGTAGTTTCTTGAGTTAGTCTAAAACAAAGCGTTGTTCCTGGAAGGCTCTTTTCATTTTTAGCGTGATATCGAAACAAGTACATCAAGGAATTTACTTAAGTTAGCCCGCTTTTGCTCTATAACAAAATCCCTGCAATTTACTTTGGGAAATTCATAATAAATTTTTTCCATCCGTAGTCCCTTCAGAACGGCATAAAACTGAGACTGTTGGGTAGAAAGACTGAGCCATGATATAGACCACTAGTTATCAAACTGTGGGTCGCGAAAAAAAATTTGAAGGGGACGTCAATTTAAATCATATTGAATTATTCAATAAAAAAATATACTTTAAATTTTTTGTAAATACATATTTTTAATATTTTTTTTCTGTGTTAAAAATTGTATGATATGATATTGCTAAATAAGATGTCAATCAGCCTTACAATAACAACTCCATCAGCAAAAATTTTATTTTCTCTTTTTTAGACTAAAATGCAGAGGGTTTTGACTGAATTTTTATTCTAAATGTATTGCCCTGTCAGGCCCAATAACTCAATCCAAATGCGACCAAGCATTTAACAAAAAATCTAAATATTTTAGTTTTAAACAAATAAATGAAGTTTATGATTTCTATTGTTTTAATACAAGACTTATAATTTCGAAATCTTGCTCTTTTTAAAATTTTTGTTTACGTTTACCAAAATTAATTACAGATACATATTAATATTTAAATATGAAGTTTTAAGGACGCGAGATTTGCCAAAAACATGTGCAGAAGGTGACACTTTATTTTATTTGGTACATTTTAGCCTCGAACTTAAATTTTATCTGTTTTTACGGTTCTTTTCACACCGGTATTTTTGCACGGAGAGCATTCTGACCTTTGCGGATACCGTGTGTTTTATTCTAAATTCTGTCGCTTTCGGCCAATTTTATTTTCGAAATCCACCTTTATGTTAACTTTGTTATTTTCGTTCGTAGCATGAGCGTCTCATTGCATTATAGCTAGATACGTTTTCATTTACCTTGACGACCTTTTTTTCCTTATGAAGCAATAAATATAAATCTGAAACCTACAATTCATTGATTTTGAAATCGTTTGTCAAATTTGCGCATTGATTTTTTCTATTTTTTGTTATTATTTTCAAATTTTTTTTAAAATTGCCACTACCAAATATTTTATGGGGATCGAGTTATTTTTTATTGAATGAGAAAGGATCACGGTCGAAACCACTTTGTGCTCCACTGATATAGACAGTGCAAGTACGAAATATTGTGTTTTCAAAAAGGAATGCTTGATGCATGCATAGTATTCAATACTGTTTAACCTTTTTAAAATGTTTGTGAAATTAACTGAGATAGAAATTTAGTTTAAAGAGAGGAATACAATAACCTTTTCTAACAAATATTGTTATTCTTGGATGGAATGCGTCTAAGGTTCAGTCTAAGCCAAAATATTGAAGCATTTTTACATAATTCTTGACCATTTGATGTAAGACTGGATTGGTTGAATATCAGTAAATCAATAAATTGTAGTGTATATTGTAATGCACTTTTTCTTAAATCAAAGCTGCTTTTGCTTCCCAGATCGTATGTGTCAAATAGAAAATATATCATTTCTGAATATTCTTAGATTAATTATTTAAAATTTCCTTCATATGATCATCACACATTGATCGGAAATATCCATATACAATGAATATGGATATTTCTAAACTTAGAGAGAAATGTTTAATTTTGTTTAGTCTTCAAATAATTGGGATTTATAGGATAAATTTCGATTGGACTTTTCAAAAGTAAGGTTATGCTACCATAAACAAATATTTGCCATAACGTTGAAGAAACAGCACCGAAAAACTACATAAATTCCAAGAGAAGATTTTGATGCTTTTATCATAAATATATAGAAAATATTGATGAATATAGCATAAACACATAGAAAATATTGATGCATATAGCATACATACATTATTTTGCAAAGCAAATATTTATCTTACCATCATATATTTTTGTGACTTCGGTTCAAAAATCATACGATGTTCATCCAAACATAATACTGTTACTTAATATAAGAATTCTGCAAAAGTAGTGATATCAAAGGTTTATATCTAGAAGTCTACAAGAATGACAATTAGTCATTCGAGTTGTGAGCAGGAATATTAAAAAGAAATTTTTCATCAGTTTTGCCGACAATGAATCTTATAGAGCAGGAGTGGCCAACAAGTCGATCGCGATCGACCAAAATCGCGAAGCCAATTTTGGTCGATCACTCGCGATGTCAACTTAAAAACCAATTAGACTACGTGATAAATAGAGCACTAATTTAGGACCCTAGTTAGAGCGGCAGTAAGGGTTCTGTTTACACTGCTCTAGATGTAATTCAGTCTGAGACCGAACGCATACCATGACACCCAGGGGGTACCAGGGGGTACCAGGGGGTATATTTACGTATAAGCTGAAAAAGCTACAGCTTGGGGCTCCGCAATCTGCCGGGGCCTCAAATTAAAAAATATATATATATATATATAAATTGATATAAAAATATCTCATAGAAAAATCACTCAAATAAAGTCAGGCATATCACGATAACTTCTAAATAATTTTAAATAGATAAAAGGCAACATTAAAATAATTTAAACGTATTGTAAAATTGATTGAGACTAAATTTTCACCTGAATAAAAGATTAAGTTTCTATATACTACCAGTTATGTTGTTATGTTAATTTAATTTTTATCTTTTATTTTAATATTTTAATTTAAAACTTTCTGTTCTATGAGCCTTATTTGTAAATACTCATGTTGTTTTAATTCCCTTGGACGTGACTTTTTTTGACCCGTTATGTATGTTGTTTTTCACGTAGATACATACGTATGTTTGAACATATATTTTACTAATATACCCATATCTCGCGAGAGTGCACCTCGTAATGAAACAAAGTGTATACAGTATGTATTTCACACCAGCCCCTCCCCACTTAGACTACACCTATGACAACAAGTCGATCGCGACACATATTTAAGATAAAAAGTAGATCCTATGTACACAAAAGTTGGCCACCCCTGTTATAGAGAATATGAAAATATCTTTGTAGGAAAAAGGATTAGATAAAAAGACCATGATCATGTGCAATATATATATAATTCTGGATTCTGAGCTCTATTTTGCATCTGAAAATACTTAGTTCAATAAAGTTACCTAATGAAATTAGAATGATTGACATTAATATAAATGGTGACCAAGATCATGTAGCTTGATAAAAGCGAAAATAACAAAAAGATTGTAAACACGAAGCTCATTACTAAAGTTCAAAACATATTAATGATTTAGAGTTTGCAACATCAGACACATTAAGCGTCTATCGTCCTAAATAAATAAAAAGCATCATACTCAGCGGGAAAAAGTCCTTAAAAATCTACCACGCGTATGACCTCGATCAAAAGAATGCAGTTACAAGACTCATGTGCTCTTAATCATTTTTAACGTATTATTATGTTCCTCCATAACTGTCCTACGAAAAGCAAACTTTCAGACGCTAAAACCGTCCGTCATCGCGAGTTATAATTTTGGCAGCGAATCAAACGCAGTCTGTATCACTTGGGCAAGCAGTAAACAGTTAAACAGAAATGTACCAAAATGCGTCAAAATTTGGACATACATATATATGGGTCACCCAAATGAAAGTGGCACTAAAGTCGGTGTGAGAAATGGTTTAATGGTACTGCTGTAAGTTAGTATACAAAATAAAAAGATATACATAAATAACATATAGGCTAGACATAATTGCCGTGGAGGTTGAAACAGGTGTCCCAGAGGTCCACGAGATGATGGATCCCTGGGTGAAAAAACTCCGGAGTTGGCAGTGGAACCAGGGGAACCATGCAGAATTGTGCGAACACTTCCTCCGCTCATAGACATTCCATCCGCTATCTAGCGAGTGGTGATTCGTCGATTTTTGTTCACGAGACTGTCCACAGCTGCAATTGTTTCCTATGTGATAACCACATGCGCTGGACCTGGTCGTGCCCTGTCGTCCGTACTGCTTCGTCCATTACGAAAATCGCCACACCATCTGAATACTGATCTGCGAGCCATACACTCTGTGCCATACACTCTGTGCCTATTTTGCATGCGAAGATAAATTTCTCCAGCACTCCTATTTTCCGCCATTAAAAATTGAACTACTGCACGTTGACAGCGTTTGAAGGCATCCGTGATACAAACGATATCGTTGACCTTGCTCTTACTCTATCATACAAGCATCTGTCGTAATTTGACGATAGGGCATGCCTTCCCAGCACACAGTGCCTTCTATAGGGCATGCGTAGTCTCGTATATCTTAAAACGAGGGCGCAATAACGGCAGTGTCACTTTCATTTGGGCGACCCTTATATATATATATATATATATATATATATATATATATATATATATATATATATATATATATATATGTAATGGCACGGGCGCGGGCCGACGAAGGAAGGCCTGAGTGGTATTTCTTTTTGAGGTAAAGATGGATGACTTGTCGCCCGGCCGTGCATCACATATGTTTAATTTTTTTCCCGCTTTTCATCTGACCCTCGGACACATAAAACACCGCAACGTTAATTTAATTACATCTTTATTTTTAAGATACACAATAAAACTTCTCGGGGCAACTTACAAATCAAAAAAGCGCTACATTTACGTGATACCAAACCTTATATAAACTTATCTCGCCATGTGATCATGATAGCGATTAGGGATTTGCTGTTGTCGATAAGTCACATGTGGTTTTATGTAATCTGCGCAGAGCTTATCTAAAATATTGGGGAACGCCGCGCATATTTGAAAATGGAAGCCATTTAATATTTTCTCTCGAGGTTATTAGAACTTAGAATCAAAAGCGAAAATTAGCTCGTACGCCCAAGGGAATTTAGAATAATGTTAGATTTTAAAATGGTATGAGGTTTTTAATGTTATATATATATATATATATATATATATATATATATATATATATAGAAAGAGAGAGAGAGAGAGAGAGAGAGATAGATAGATATACATACGTACATATATATTGATACATATATACACTGCTGGCCACGCAAATTGCAACACCAAGAAAGACAAGAGATATCACAACAAAATTTATTTTGTAGATAACATGTTGACCAAGTATCAAATGATTAAATTTATAGACTTCTGTGAAGTGTGGTTCCTGCCAAAATCAGTAGCCAGAGTAGCCGCCATTGTTGGAGATCACCGCTGCCACACGCCTCGGCATTGATTCAAAGAGACTTTGGATGAGTTCTTGGGGTACAGCAGACCAAGCAGCTTCCACATGTTGCCAAAGTTGATCTGCTGTGGCAGCTGGGGAAGGAATCTGGGTCAATCGTAGAGCAACCATGGACCACATGTTTTCTATCGGCGAAAGATCCGGAGAGCGAGGCGGCCAGGGAAGCAATTCAACTTGGCGATTGACGAAGAACCGTTGGACAATACGTGTGGTCGCGCATTATCCTGTTGAAATATGGCTGTGGGCAAGCCCTGAAGGTAAGGTAGGACAACTGGCTCCAACACCTCGGAGATGTAGCGCTGGCTGTTTAAAGTACCGGCAATGCGTACTAGAGGTGTGCGAGAGTGATATCCAATACCGCCCCATACCATAATACCCGGTGCAGGACCAGTGTGGCGGTTCATAACGCAGCTGTTCAGCATCCTCTCTTCACGGTGTCTCCAGACTCGAATGCGACCATCGTGGTGTTGCAGACAGAAGCGTGACTCGTCAGTAAAGACAATTTCATTCCATTCTGCCGTCCACATCCTTCTGTCATCGCACCATTGGCGGCGGAGACGTCTGTGGTTCTGCGTCAAGGGTAGACAAAGCAATGGACGTCTTGCGAACAGACCACTCTGCTGTAAACGGCGTCGAATGGTACGCGCAGACACTGGATGATGCGTTACAGACTGCATGTGCTGTGCTATGGTTCGTGATGTGACTGAGCGATCCGTCACTGCCATGCGCACAATTTGCCTGTCATCACGTGAAGTGGTGCGCAGAGGTGGATGCGATCGAACACGCCGGTCCGTCGTACCCTCCTGCATCCAACGATCACATATCCGCATTACAGTTGTTTGGTTTCGTCCAACACGACTACCGATTTCCCTGAAAGGTAATCCACAATCTTGGTAGGCCACTATCCTTCCTCTGTCGAACTCGGATACTTGATCAAAAGATGATCGCTGTTTTCGATGAGGCATAATTGATCGTTTTTTTTTAAAAAACCACAAGAAAAACACAATTGCCGAACTTAAAATCGTGGAAATCTCCAAGCCTTAAATAGCGCTTTGAAGTGGCGCCACAGGCGCGCGTGATGTGCGTCTGCGCTGAAATTCTAATCATTTGCATATCTCACCTCCGCTAATGCATGTTGTAAATTTCATGTTATTTGCATGTTTCCTTCAGGGTGTTGCATTTACAGTGGCCAGCAGTGTATCTCGAAAATGTTTATCTGGAAATTTGACTTCGATGTTCATAAATGGGATGTGAATGTCATCGTAGAATGTGAGAGAATATTTACTGTGACAATTAAACAATAAACTGCAAAAGTGGCTTTTAATTGACTCATGCTACTTATTCATATTGCTCTTTGTACATTTTAAATTATACGCATTTTATACATTACGTATGTTCTGCAAATTTTTTTAAACTCTCAGATTGCGCAAGCCAAGAGAAAAAAAAATTGAAAATCATAGTTTAAAAAAATTTCTATGATACATAAAAAGTCAGGAAATTTAATAGGAGTATTAATAAAATTGAAAAAAAAACATAAAAAAATGCAATGGAAACATGCATCGAAAAATACATATATGAAATACGCAATGACAAATTTTAGGAAAACTGAAATTACAAGTAGTATTTTTAGAGCAGTGAATGCAGGCAAGAGATGATGAGGTAATTCATCTTTTATTAAAATGAAAGTTTTCCTTCTCAGTATCGTATTATAAGAGGTTTATATAAAAACGGGTTGTTGATATTTTTTATACGTACAGGTACTGGTGAGAAGTATCTATTAATTCTGGTTGTTTGAAAGTATTAGCATAAAGTTTCATTGTCGATAAAATAAATTGTTATTTTTTGTTCAAATATGCAAAAGAATACAGTGAGATAACTAAAAAATAGGGAAAATTTTACAGCAAGATGTTTGAAAGAATGTTAGAAAATATGGCAAGAAACATTTTACCAAAGGTCTGTGGCGGCCTTGTAGTGCAGCGTGCCGGCTTTTGGTGCTGAGGGTGCTCGGATCGAATCCCGGTATGGTGCCACTAAAATGCTTCCATTTGTGTGGTCCCTTCATAGGAGGTAATGCCGGTCCTCATGGTGCCCCCATAATAAAATGGCCAGCAAAACTGCGGGGTGTTATAAGAGAATATCTTCACGACAAGTGCCTCCGCATTGGTTAAAAAGAAAAAAGTACTAAAAATAACAATCTTAAAATTCAAGATTAAAAGAGATCAAATCTTATACCCATTGCTATAATAGCTATTAAATATTCATAACCTGCAATTCACACAAAATTATCACAGATGAATGTATCTTCTCATGAAATGTTTGTTCTGTTAGTAAATTTTTACTTTCTAGGCGATGGGCTCAATTTATGAGGGTAAAGAATAACTTTGAACTTGACAAATTGCCTTTTCCTCTCGTCTCCGCCATTTATTCAGCGACATCAAAAAAGAAATCGATTTTTAGAATATGGTTTTAGCCTTTCGTCCAAAAGATTATAAAATGACACCATAGAACAAGTCACTTATAAGAATTAACTTTAAAACTTAGATATAATCTTTCAACAAAGTAGGTGAAATAAATGATTCAGTTTCTGATGCAGCTTGAGAATGGAAACACAATTTATGTTGAACACGGGAATCAAAGACACGCTGGTTGAGGATATATGCTGTACAAGTTCTTATAAATTACCCTAAATCCTAGGAATATTAAGGAAAAATATAACTAAAAGTGGAAGGGAAAAATATATATATATAAGGTATTTTGAGAAAGTAAGGATTAAAAACCCTTATTGAACATGATTTGAAAAAAGGTATTTCTACTGAATAAAGTAAAAGTATTATTCATGGCACAGACTCTTCCCAGAGAAAATATTTGAGAATTTTAAAGAATACGAATGAGTAATTTAAGTTAAAGGCGATATGTTTGTATATGTTGATGCAATGGGATGATGTTTGAAAATTTTTGCGGCAGAATAAGTCCAGCCACAACAAATGAGTCCGAGAAGATCACAATAGCATATATGCAACAGGAGGTATGTCGGCACTTCAAAATGTCAGGAAGTTATGCGTATATGTCCCCAAACAATTTGACTTATTTCTGTTGATTTATTGAAAGATTTAGGTTTCCTACCTAAAGTTGGCAAGCAAATTCCTGGTACTTTTAATTAGCTAACTTTTATTTTTGGTATGTATCCTTTTTAATAACTTTTGCACTAAATATTATTCGCATTTCAAGAATACCTTGAAAAATTATGGAGAGTTTTCGTAAAGCAATAAACTAAATTACTTACTCCAGATTCCATCCATCTAATTCGAACACAACATTCTTCGTGCTGGCATTTGGCCTGAAGTTCAGGTACAAAGTTCTGTCATTAGACGATGAAACAATTCACATTACATATCCTGGAAAGCATCTTGAAGCATCATGCATCACGAAAATGTAAAACGATATCTTTTTTAGGTATAAATATTAACTCAATGATGGTCTATAACGAATACTCTGCATCTTTTATTACACTATTTTATTCAACGCTTACGTTTTATTTCCTAATGCGGAGGCACTTGTTAGATATTGACATTTTGTTATTCACCGCGAAGTCTTGCTAGCTGTTTTATTATGGGAGCACCATTTTGGTGATCCAATATTGCTCCCTATGAGGGGACAACACGGTAAAGACCAGGACTTATTCCGTATTTAAACCCAAGCGCACTGCGGGGAAGCTCACGTTGCTAACGGGTTTACAGGCTTACTAACACTTACTTCTAGATCTAAAAATCCTTGCACTCAAAACTGCATTCAAAATTATTCATAACCTTTAGACTTCATATTAACTTCAACGTAGATTGTTTCTTCGCACGACGCTCTATTCCTACTAGTCCCTTTTAATTCGCCGTGTGGAGAACTTAATTAAAGCGAAGGAACAAATGTCTTTACCTGAACTAGTGTATTTTATGGTTTCACGAATGACCTATAACCAGCTCGAGTAACAAATCAACTCCACTTTGCGAAAGTCACGCCATCTTAATTCGCAAGTGTGACCTGTATATCGCTGAGAACAAAGTTTAGAGAGTGTATTAAGAAACATTCATAAACTCTGTACATATTTGAGAGTGCGTTTTAAGGATTGTAGCTATCTTTTCCATCCAGTGCGGACGCAAAGTTTCCGAGTGAGTTTGCATAAAAGAGTTCATTTAAAGAACATTTGATAACAAATGTAAAAACTTAGCTAAATAACAATGCTTTACTGGAGATGAAGTGGGAAAAAAAGTACTCCACACTATAGAACATGTCACATAATTTACTGTTATAAAATACAGAGACAAAGGCAGGATTCTATTTGGTTTAATATATTATTTGGTTGATATAAAGAACTCTAATTCACTACAAAGGTTAAGACAAATTTGTTGCATTTGGAAATGGAACAGTGTTATGTATTGTCTGTAGGCATTATTTCAAAATTTATAGTAATTTTTTTGAAAGAAATATCTTAAGAATCTTACAGTAAACGAGATAAAAATCCTGTATAAATGCATCAAGCTTGTGACAAAATACTATCATAAACTCGAAAACGCCAGGTCTTATAATTTCCAATAAAATAAAGAAGGAATACTAATTTCAAACTCATTAATAAAATTCCTAATGTTAATTATTTTGAAACTTGCTGTCTATCTAAACTTTTATCGAGGGCTTTAAAATGTTTAAGTAGTTAATATGTTTCCTAATTCTGAGATTTTATACATGGTATCATTATTTCTGGGACTATATATATATATATATATGTGTGTGTGTGTGTGTGTGTATACAGCCATTTCTCTTATAAAAAGTACTTTGTTAATTTTCAGTGGGGATTTTGAGAACAGATGTGTTACTGTCTTTTGAAAACCGATTAAAATGTCGAAAGAAAGACCAATTTTTATTGGGCATTTGAGTCAATTTTTCCCCTGTGTTGTTCCTTTTATTTTGTTTTATGAAATAAATATCCATGCGTACGAATACTTATAAAGGATAGATCATAACAAAAATTATTGAAAGTTGTTCAGAACTATCGAAAATTAGTTTAATGTTACTGAGACATAAAATTTTATAAAAGCATCCCGTTCAAATATAAGTTACGATATGGAACGTGAAAAAATTTTTTCACATAAAAAGAGTATTTGCCTGCAGAAATTTTTATATTTGAAAATGATAAAACGATCAGAGGGCAGCTGTCGCTATAAATTGGACCTGAAAGCTAGCGTTTAACATAAAATTAATTCATTCTTAATTCAGTACGTTGCTGAATCAATTTTTCGAAATCAATGTATTTTGCATTCAAACAAAGAAAAGGAACACGAAGATCTTAATAAACCTTTTTTCAGGACTAATATTTATTCAGTGAAAAAATGTCTGCATTTCACTCATTCATAAAACACAGGATTTAAAAAAAAGTATTGTAAACACATCTTATGGTTGTATATTTCATCAATCTAATGTGTATGTTGAGACTTTTAAGTTGTCCCACAACTGTGATAGAACATAAATCAATTAAGGGACAATCTGCTACTAAAATATCTTTACAATTTCCACAAAAATTTTCTATTTCATATAGTTTTCTTATCCGGTTTAGGGATTGCAATCCAGAGGAATTTTATTGAAGCCTTGTAGATTACATAGAGACATTTATAAAGTAAAATTTGTCAAAGCGAAGGGTGTGCTATACGAATTGAAAATCTTTCTCAAAGGAAATATTTGGGAATGTAGCGGGTACATTTCTATGCACCAAAGGATTTCTTGAATATCTTTGTAAATTGGTCCGCGCGGTGTGTTTACACTCATGTATACTTAGTCATTTCGCAAGCATAATTTTAACTTACCAGAGCAAATGGATGCCGTTTGATAAATAAAAAAACGAAAGACGAAACAAAGGCTGGATGTATAGTAAAAAGATTATGGTAACATATAATATGTTAACAAACATATATACTCACAGTACACCTTTTTAGCATTTGTAGGTTCCTAAATGAATTTAGAGAAGGCAGAAGTGACTTAGTCAAACATTGTGATCTGCGTAACATGGTGTTGCGGTGGAATCAAGAAATCATCCATATACAGTGATAGTCCTAAGTTAGTCATATATGAACACCATATTTTGGATAAGACAGACTTAAACGATCCTAATTACAAACTTCTCTATACATATCCAGGTTTTGTACTCATAGACTGTATTTTCCTCTGTGGGTGCAGATAAAAAGCTCCAGAGGGAACTTCTAAGAACTTGCCACACGTCCTTTTACCAATCGCACTGATAGTTTCAGGAACATTGGTCGTTTTGAACATTTTAGGAACTAAAACATCCATTATCTTTAACGACTTCCTTCTCGCTCCTGTCAAAATTATGGGGTGAGGACTCGCCCTCTATTTCTCGTGCCCGTGATATTTCCTGGCTGGAGTGTTCAAAAGTAACACACCGATATTTCCTGGCTGGAGTGTTCAAAAGTAACACACCAAAAAGATTAAAAACAATCCATTTCATTTATTCTGAATTTTTTTTATTTCCTATTTTACATACCAGATGGCAGCACCGGTCTATTTATAATGTAATTGGGGATGGGATTTTTTAAAGTAGATGTGGCAGATCAAGAAATAAATGGAATCCTCCGGAAAAAGTAGGCACTTTTTTTACCGTTTTCTTATTATGCGATCGTTTAGGGGTTAAATAAAGGAAAAATTTTGTGATCGTTACTTAAATATTTGTTGCATATAATATTGAATTTTACCTTTTAATCGATAAAACTGATGTACATAAAATTTCATTACTATTACTCCATACGCTTTAAGCCGTAGATTTTGGGCCAACATGTACAGAAATTCTTTGAACTTTTGCTTTTAGGGATTTTTTTTGACATAAGATCTAAAATTTGATAATATGTTAAAAAATAAACTGTTATACTAGCAAAATTCAAAACTGTAATTACAAAAAATTACCCGGGAATATATACCCTCACAAAACTTGACAGTTTAATTAGATAATTCTATTTCGTTAGTTAGATAATAATGATAATTATCTTCTCAAGAGATGATAATAATCTAGACAGAGCCAATGAAGTGAAGATGGAGGCGGTATTTAGGGGGAAGTTTTCGATTTTCAAATGAGGATTATTTTCACCGAAGCATTTTTTTAAACAAGTATATATCTTTTAAATGATGTTCTTTCATTACCAGGTCTGATAGGAATTCTAATTACTTCACTGCATGTTACCCCTTCCATCTCCAATAATGTTCATAGCTTTGAATGATTCCATAATAGCGCTAATTTAGAAAGTTTCTTTGCATGCCGTGGTAGTTAGTCTCAGCAGTCCATTTTAATTCTCCTCGAAGAGAGCTTAATTAAAAGGGAAGAACAAACAGCTCATCTCGGCTAGCGTCTTTTACACTCTCATGAATGACCTTTGCTCGGTCTGAGTAACAAATGAAGTCCGTTTACTTGAAGTCACGCGATTGCTCAAGGCGCAACAGAACATGTTGCATCCCCTGGTGCGAAATTTAGAGTGTGTAATTACAGGCAAGCACGCCCTCGGCACGCTCAGGACAATGGTTTAGAGATTTTTCATTTTCTCTCTCGTAAATGCGAGCGACGGTTTCCTTTTTGTTTGTAGCGCTTTGTGAAAGATATATAAGAATATAATAAGCTGTTTTTAAGCTAAAATTAATAAAAAGGGATCGTTTCAAATAATATTTTTCAGCGTTTTATATGTAATTTATAATTTTTAACTCATTGTAACTATATATATATATATATATATATATATATATATAAATATGTGTGTGTGTGCGTGTGTCAGTAATGAATTGAGCAGAATCAATTTTACAGAATCAAATTCAGGAATAAGCAATTTATTTCGAGTGTCTAAAACGTGCATCTTTTCCAGTAGGCAGCCAGCACCCGAGTGAATCCCAGGCTAGCGTATAGTGGTAATCTGAGGTATAGAATTGAAGAGCAAACATGTTTCTTTGCAAGCCGCATGAGTTGTGCATAGGAAGATCTCCTTATTCGGGCATAGACAAAGGGTCAGATGATTTCGTGCCTTCCCAAGGATTGCTGAGGCTATGAAAAATATCCCTGGGTATGTGAGAACGGAATTCGGTAATGCCATCCTAAGCATATCAGGAAATGAATATTTACAGGGATCAACTTAAAAATTTTATACTCGTATCATTCATATATATATATATACATATACAGAGGCTATTCGCACATTTTTTAGACGATTTTGGTAAGCGGTAATAAAAAATCTTTTGTTGCAAAAGAAATAATTGCAATTGTACTATGTTTATAAAAGTCAAAATTATCGTCTACGGCTTGAAAGTTTTGTTTTTATTCAAAATGGCGTTTTTAATAAAGCAGTGGATCGAAGGCTACATTTATGCTCTTTCCGAAGAGAAATATGCATACTCCGTTATCCAAAAACGATGTGAGAGTCATGGTTTTGTGATATCTAAAGCGTCGATAGGTAATATCGTCAACATGAAAGGAAAAAAACGTCAAATTACAGTCTCAAGTGGGACAAAAATTCCAAACAAGTATCCAAGGAAAAAACGGACATCTTCGACTATTGCAAAGGTACGTTGTTTAATGTTAAAAGAAAATCCCCCTACTCAAAGGACAGTTGCAAAATCATTAAAATGTTCGGTGTCCACTGTAAACAAAATGATAAACGTTGATTTAAATCTTAAGAAAGCGAAAAAACGCAATGTTCATCGTCTTCTTCCAAATTATATCTCTGAACGCAGGACACGCTGCAGAATTCTATGTGAGAAACACTTATCCAAAGAAAAATGGAAAACACAATTGTCACAATAGATGAATCATGGGTGTATTTAAATGATTGCAACAAAAAAAGAGCCATTTATTATCATAAAAGGGGAGAAAAAAATTTAAGTACATGGTTCAAAGAATCAAAAGAAAGTTTTTCTAAGGGATTCATGATTGTTGCTGGTTTTTCTTATAATGGCAAGTTAAAAATAAAGAGAGTGGAAAAAAATGTCAAGATTAACTCCAAATACTATCAGGAGGAACATATTTTATGGCCAATTTTTCTGAATGAAATACCATCGCTTTACCCACAGTGCCATCAATCTGTTAGACTCCATCAGGACAAAGCTAGCAGTCATATATCAAAATCCACTGTAAATTTCCTAAAAGAAATTTAACAAAAAACTGGCATCAAGGCCATACCCTTCAGTGATATTCCTACTAAATCTCTCGATGTATCACCTATGGATTTTTGTGCTTTCGGACTTTTTAAATCTGCATTATCCAAACGTCGTCCCAAAACCCTTACAGGACTCTGGAAAGCTGTTCAGGAGGAATGGGAGAGAATACCTTTTCTGACACTTCAAAGGGCATTTTTATCCTGGAAATTGCGGTGTCGAAAGATAGTTCAGAATAAGGGATGTCAAATAGAACATTTAAAACACAAGAATTTTATGTAATTTAGTTTTGCGAATACAATATACATCGTCTAAGAAATGTGTGAATAGCCTCTGTATATATATATATATATATATATATATATATATATATATATATATATATATATATATATATATATATATATATATATATATATATACATATATATATATATATATATATATATATATATACATATAGTTACAATGGCTGGCAATTTTATTTAAATATATGGATAAGTCACCGGGAAAGTTTGAAATTTTGGAATAAAGTGAGGTATTTTTATTTTCTGAAATCTGTTTTCTTTGTGTGGGGGTCTGAGATTCACAGTTTAAATGATAAAATGTGTGGCTTTGCCTGAAATTCATTCATGTCATAGTAAAAGTAGTTTTCAAACAAAACAATGTTCAGTTGATCTACAATTTATCCTATATGACTTTCCTTCATCCTAAATTGTCTTCAACATCTGTATTTAAAACCACAAGTTTACTTTGTGCTGGTCAAAAGTATGTTAAAAGATTAATCAAATTCAACATCACTATTGGTCTTTTATTAAAACATATTTACATGAAGTATTTTATCATATTCATACTAAATTGTGCTGATTAAAACAATTGGTTTAAAATACTTTTGTTTTAAATGCGAATTTGTGAGTTTATTCTAGAACGATTATTCTACATAGACATTGCACTATTAATATACCTACTAATTTTTATAGTTAACATTGATACTTTATTTAAGTAGGGAGGTCAAAATATTTTGGGAACATGATTTTACTTTTTTATTCTTCCACTCATTCAGGTGCACTTAAATTCGCTTCACGCAAACAGAGAGAGCCATTTTGCATTTGGACAATATTCATTGTCCTAGTACACAGATCATTTTATATTACAATTTATTATGTGCAGATAAATGAAAGACAAAAAACAATTTTATTTAATTTTCATAAATAGTCATCAATACCCAAATTGTTTTTTTTTAATAAATTTTTGATAGTTAACTGGATGCACCAAATACTCAGTAGCCCTCTCGATAGCACCAAAACCTGAGCTTTTAATATAATAAGCTGAAACATAAAGATGATACTAGGAAATTTTGGTACAAAGAGCTTTAGCGTACCATCACGTCTGCTTAACTACAAAGACGTGAAAGAGATCGGTTTTACACTTTTAGTTTTTACTTCGAATTACAAGCAAAAGATAACAGAAAAGTAAGGTAATGAACTACAGTACAACAAGGGGACCGATAGGGAGCAACTATTTGTGCTTACCATCACTTTAGTTTCCCAATACGTGTCTCAGTTAGAGGTGAACATCCCTGATGGATAATATCTGACATGAGTTTAAGTCACAAGTTCCAGATATCGGGACAAGGTATGATATGCATCTGGAAAGATAAATTGAAAGGATGATCGGTTCAGCACCCAGGATTAGTGCATAGTCGAAATAAAGGAACTCCGCTCTCCCTGGATTATCCTGGGCTGTGTTTAACATTTTTAGCATGATTTTGTGTTAGCACATGGCCACATGGGATTTAAACAACAATAGCAAAAGGGTAGAACCCGAAAGACTTACGACGGCTGATGAGCCCAGTGAAGAAAGTAGCTGTTTATTTTATTGTTATAGTTTAATTTGACAGTTCTTATACTTTTTTGGGAGTATTAGTTCCCCTGCTGTGTTTTTTTGGGTGTTAATTCGTATGCTGTGTTTCTGGGGGTTAATTCGCCTAATGTGGCTTTTTTCAGTATTGTTTCGCCTTCTGTTTTTCAACATTAAACCGCTTCACATGCTATGTTTCACCATACATGTTGATATACCATATTCAATTGTCCTATATTTTTTGTATTTTATTGGTGATATCTATTCCAAAATTGTTTTCCATGGGTGTAATCATTTTACGAGCTCTTGAAACTTTGGTAAATCTCATGTGGTCATATATCAGTGTATAAGCAGAAGCATCTATCAATGATATTGAAACAAAGAAAAAAATCTCTCACAAAACCTTTGCTTCCTGTTTGCTATTTCCTTAATCCATCCTAAACAACTCAAGGTATAATCTCAATTGACACCTCGGCTCCTCCGCTTTCGCGTATCAGCCCATGAAACACTGAAGACCAGCTGCTACGTAGCAATAACTGAATACGCAAACGAAGGTTAATTTCCCAGGTTCCGTGCTTTCCATTGCTGTGGGGCTCGAGGATGCCGGGCAAACAGTAGAGATCTGTCATCCACTCAAGGCACCCCAAGCCCCCCAACTCAAGGTATAAATTAAAAGACCACGTACACTAATATATTGTTGATTGCGAATTTCACTTTAACGTAATTAAAAAAGAACAGTCAATTTTCCTCTATGCAGATGTCATATTTAAAATACCATGAGTTGATATGATTGTTTCTTAGAAATCAAAAGAGAAAGGAAATTTTTTATATTAATTTTATTTATATTTTGTTGCAATTTTCCCCCGTCTGGCTAGAAAAAATTGGGGTTTTGATTTGTCGCACATTTATTTTAATTTTAGTATCCGGCGAAGGAAAGAAGTTCTTTGGATAGAAAGATTTTTTAGATTTTTAATTTATAATCTTGTGCTCGATGAAAAACTTTTTCGTTGGTAGTCACAATACCTTCCCTTTCGAATAAGAAAATACATTAATATCGTATGCAAATTATTCAAATGTCTTATATAACTATAACTTTTTAAAGATATTTGATTTACATATTTGAATAATGATAATACTTTAAAATAAAACTTTTACTTTGGTAGCGTATTTCTTACTGTCTTCATTAGATAACCGAAAATTTGAAATGAAAATAATTCTTTTTTTTGTTCTATTTTACAGTTTTTGTGGAAAAAGTAATTCTTAAAGAGAAAAAAAATAATTTGCAGAAGTTGAGCAAAAAAAAAAAGATCAATATATTGAAAACTATCCCATTTTTAATTTTCTCTCATTAGATTATTACATAGAGCATCTATAAATAAATATCCTTTTTGCTCCGATGCAATGGTGCGTATTATTTCTACACAAAAGTATTATTTTATTAATTTAATAAGGTTTTATTAATTTGGTATATGAATTTGCCTTTCACTGAATAAAATATAAAAATTTGCGAATTAAAATTGCAATTAGGAAATCACTTGTAACTCCGCTAAACTATTTAAGTTCAAAGAGATTTTTAAATATATAATAAGATTAACATATATTTAAAGGATTTATAAATTCGTGATTACATTTTTAATTTACTCTTCAAGCCATCATAATTAAAAAAATTACTGGTTTAGAAATATTGCTTTAATGTATGAATAAATTTTTCTTATATTAGATTAAATAATACTATTATTCATCAAAACATATACCACGCACATGCGCCTGCTTTATATCTCGACTCATTCCAATAAAAGAAATGAACTTATGTATTCAAGAATTTGAAACAAATTGATTTGAGATGTTTCTATCTAATCCTTCCAAGTCCTATTTGTTAATTAGTTTTCAAAATAAAAAGGAAACACTACGAATTAATTTTGGAACTCTATCTTAGTAACGGGGAAATCAATATACTTTTTTGAAAAAGAGAAAAATGCTTTATTGGATAATTTTTTTTTTTTTGGAAACAAAATGTTTTGTATGTGTGTCAGTACTAGTGATCATCTATTACTCTAGTTTTTTGAAAGTTTGGAAACTCTAGTTTTTTCTTTATTTCATATAGCTATCAATGTAGCATTCTATCTAGAATATTTTGAAGAAACAAGAAGCAATAAATATCACACACACAGTCCTTGGAAACGAAATGGGATGGACAGACAAATTTAAAATACTTGCTATTTATAAAAATGTATAAGAACTTCTAACTATTTCAGTTGATGAAAAATTCATCGAAATTTTACTCATAACTAATTTGCAAACAAAACTTTTTCTGGTATTTGACGTACACGAATTCAGAATTATAGTATTTTACAGTAATATCTAGCGTAATTGTAAAAAGGTTCAGGGGATGTGACCGTGGTTTAATATTAACATTAGAAAGACGGGAATTTTTTTCTAACTAAAAAGACTGAATGCCATCATTTTGACAGCTAAAGATAAAATTTAGAATTTAAAATATTTATGGTTAAATACTTTAAGTTTTGAACTATTTCATACCAATATATATTATATATATATATATATATATATATATATATATATATATATATATATATATATATATATGTGTGTGTGTGTGTGTGTGTGTGTGTGTATGTATATATATATATATATATATATACGCAGAAGAATACTAAAAGCGGTAGACATTGTAAGAGCAAAAAAAAAGGAGGAATTTGTTGGAGTAATATCTCGATATTATTTAGAATGTTTGTATTAGATGGATATCCCCTGCCACTAGATGTCGAGTACGCGTGACACGTAGGCTATGATCTATATGGTGCGTGTGACCGTTGCTAGGATAGAGAAGCCAAAGCTAGGAATGCCGACACCACAAAGAGGTATGGATGTAAAGGGGTGGAGTAAGGTATGTTGCGAATGTAGAGAATGTGTCACGCAAGATTGGGAACGAATTGCAGGTTCGGGTATAACGAAGGAAATAGACTCATTTTAAACTTGTTACATTAATTATGGTGTCCTTGTTTGAGTTAGCGATGGTAATTGAAGCTATTATTTACCTGTGCTTAATTTGTCCGCTTTGGATGTTATTTACCCAGGCCTCTGCGTGCGTCACCGCAGGTTTTTTTTTAATTTTAAAAGTTATTCTGAAATGACAAGCAGTTGTATGGAGGAAAGGAACTCCAGTTAATCCAAATGTAATTCTACCAGTTAGAAGTAGTTGAAGCGGTTGTTTGAGAAGAGCCCATGGTCAGGGATTTATTCACACATACCCTCAAGAGGGAAGTATTATTTTTCTTATAAGTTCATATCGAGTGAATAACGTAATTGTTAGCCATTCATCTGTTTGGGGCTAACAAAGTCTGGATAGGACTGGAGATGATGGATAGGAAATTTTTTATAACATGATGATCTTCTCATATTTAAGGTATATTAAGTTTAATTAAAAAATTTCGTGTCACAAAGATCGTATTTAATACATAACGAATGAATTAATTCTGTAAAAAGATAAAAAGAAAAAAAAGAATCGCATAAAAAGACTACATACCTTAAAAACTATTCAAACCATTTCTAGCATCATTTATATTATTCTTAGAAGTGCAGGTGATATAAGCTGAATTAACCTTTAGCTTAAGGGGCCCATTTTTCCAATTCCCTCTTTAGAACGGGAAATTTCATATCCCCTTTGTAAGAACGGTCATTAAGAGGGTTATATATATATATATATATATATATATATATATATATATTCTTGGACCCGTATTCTTCGGATACATGCTATCCCATCCCGTAAGGAAAAGGTTAAACACGCATTTTATTTGTAGAAAAACAGCAATAATTATTTGTTGCAAACAGAGTTTTAATTCATTGTAACTAAAGAATATTATTAAAACACAAGTTAGAAGGTTTACATAAACACGCGCCTTCGTTTTGGATCGAGTGAAACGAGATGCATGGATGTTAACATGAATAGATACTAAGAATTTCCATCAAAGTTGCAGGGCACTGTTTGGCCAGAATTTACGCTGACCCGGCGGATACAAACGTTCATTAAATGTTGCCAGATTATGAAATGTTTCTCGAAACTTGCTATGAATCAACATCTCTTAGCTTGGGGTCTTAGCTCTTCGCTCCAGGTGCGTACGGTTGGCTTTAATAATCCTCGATGTGTACAGTTCTGAATCACGAGATATGTATGACATTTAGTATTGCAGTCAGGATCAGTTGTTATCAGCAATTAAGGATTCATAATGGTGTTACACTGTGCAGCAAACTTCTTATAACGTATTAGATGGAAATTGAATTAGTAATCAGTAATTATGAAATAGACGCAAATAATTAGACTTGCATTAATAATATATAATAAAGTATTCATAATGATTTTAAGGGGGAAATATTTCATATAACCATAAGATGTGATTTAAATTATTAATCAGTATTTCAGGCTTCATAATTATATCAAATTAGAGAGCAAATTTCATACAATACATGAAATGAAATAAATCAGTTATCATAAATTGATGACTGAGGATTCATAATGGCGTTAAAAAAATCAACACAATTCTTTTATCACATACGGCGCTTAATAAATGACTGGTTAAAAAGTTTTATAGCATTTTCTTAAAACTGAATTACAAGTTATAAGAATACAGTAAATATTTGTATGCTAAAATTTGTATTTTTTTTTACCCTTACTTTATAATGAAGCGTTTTACTCCACGCGTAATGAAATGTTTTGTATATTTACTATGAATTATTTTTATCAAGGATTCTTATAAGGTGAACAGGAGTGTTGACGGTAAGAATTTGGTAAATTGCGATCTATTTGCTAAAAATTCTTGTTAACATTTTACTGTATATGATGTTTTAATTGCAAAACTTACCATTGAAATAAATAAAGGTAATGTAAACTCGTAAGAGTTCACTTAGAAAATTTTTAATCTACACCTTTGTGTTGATTAATGTCAGCCCACCTAACCTGTAACTGGCTAAGCTTGGTGTTACTTACCCCAAGGAAATTTAGATCCATAATACTTTTATTTTAGGCAGCGCAACCTCTTCCCGTGGCCTGTTTTCTGATTATAATAAATCGGATGCATCACAGTAGTGATGTAGCTGTTATTAATAACAGTCGATTTATTTAATTTGTTTCGAGCTTTGGGATGTACCCCACAACACTGATTAAATATGGATGGGTATATATTTTAGTTAGACTAAGTTTTTGACTTCATTTAATCAAATTTTTGCAAAAGTTACGAGGAATTATGATATGAATTTTAAAAGTTGGGTATGCTGCAGATGGTGAGGAATGTGAGTGCGTTGGTTATGATGATAGGAATGAATCCAGATTTTGTGATTGATCTCAGTAATGAACTGCAAGATATGCGAGGGACAAAAATGAAAATGTTCTGTTCATACGCAAAATAAATAAAGGAATAAATAAATTAAATAAAAAACACTATTAGATTAAAAGGAAGGACAATTTGAGAAAGTTAATTTAAAATCCGAAGCGCCATCGTCTATAACAGGGGTCGCCAACCCTTGGCACGCGTGCCAAAAGTGGCACGCCGATGACTTGTTTCTGGCACGCGAAAAAAAGTCCTTGCCTGAAGTATTAAGGACCTGGAATACTATTCCAGGATGTTATGTCTGTCTAAAAAACTTTGCAGCAGCATTTCTATTCATATTTTCGTCTACATATGCTTGTCAATCTTTGTTCTCATTGATGAACTTCATTAAGTTTCGCAACAGGAGTAGTCTGATGGATGAAACTAGTGCATTCATATCTCTCAAGGTTACTAAATATAAACCCGATATAAAATTTCTGCCATCGGTTCTGAAGCAGCAGAAGTCCCACTGATAATATATAAAACGAGTCGACAAGTTTTCTGTCTCTAGTATTATCTGATGTTTTCTTTTGAAAGTTTCAATGTTTCAGGGTTGTTTAATTAAAGTTTTGAAGCTAAATAAATATTTTTTTCTATTTATACATCATTTATAAGAGATTTAAAATCAGCAAAAGATTATATGTAATAACCTTTTACTGTTTATTTATACAATTGTATAACTGGAAAAGTTTAATGACTGCTTCATTGAAAAAATAATTACAAGATAAAAATAACTTTTTATATACCATGTTTTTAAATTTTCTGTTAAATCAAATAAATTTGGCAATTCTATGCATTAATAATTACTTTTTAAATTTTTTTGAGGAATTATCCCATCAACTTGAAAGAAAATTAAGTTAATTGAAGTTAACTTGAGTTTAAATTTTCGTTCCCGCCCCGGCCGATAGATGGCTGCACCAGTCTACAAAACAAAATTAACTGAAAATAAATTCAAATCTGCTTATTCAAAGATGGCTACAAGTATCAAAATAATGCATTATCATCGTGTTCTGAGCTATTCTAAAAGTTTCAAATGTCTAGGTAGTCGGGAAGTTAGTTAAAAATCGATTGCAGAATTTGTACTAGACAAACAAACCAGAAAGCGAGTTAATAGAAACATGGTAATAACAGTTAGTGTTAAAGTTTTGTGTCGATGCTAATAATCTATATATATATAAAACGCGTAGGTATGCGGCACAAAAATCGACGATATTTCTACAATCCGAATGGCAACGGCTTTAACTACCGGATGTAAACATTAGCGGCTGTCCGCGTGTGGCTCGACGATAGCACGTAATTTGGTACAATTTAATTGCTGTATTTTACTCATGAATAATTTTAATTTATACACGAAATAATTTTAATTTATTCATTTAATATGATTAAGTGGAGATATCTGAATTGCGAACAATAATACATACAAGTATTTGCTCAATTTTCACTCCATTTTATAAGTGAAAATTTTCCCCAAAAATTTCTTATTTGATGTAATGATAAAGTGTAGATATCTTAGTTTTGAAAAATAGTACATACAGTGAGAGATATAATTTTTAAACTCATTGGTGTTGGGTTTCTCAGACTTATCTTTAACTCTGTTCTGAAGTAATGGAAATTCACATTTTTTAATCATGATGTTTTAGAATCAGCCTTATAGTGAATTTATCAATGATTATAAATTTTTTGTCTGAGTTTTCACTACCCCTTAACAACGTATATTTATTATGACAGGTAATGGTAACATTCCTTACATATGTTACTTTCAATTGAGTTGTTTTGCAAAAGAAAATATAAATATAAAAGCGACCATGCTGGTCGCGCAGTGGCTAGTGTCTTTAAATTATGTGAATATGTATGGTAGTTAAAGTTATACTTACAAGCTATTAAAAAATATCCACAAAATACTTTTTCGTAAAAACCTGTCATAATTTTCTTCATTCAATCAGTTTTACACGATTTACATAATCGCTTACAAATTAAATATTCATATATCAAAAATTGTTAAGATATCAGATATGTTCTCAAGAAATTTCGGTTGGCACGTGGAAAAATTTTTTGTTAGAGATTTGGCCGATTTTGGCACGTGCTCTCACAAAGGTTGCCCACCCCTGGTCTATAACATGGCAAATTTAATCACTTCCATATCCAATAACATTTTCTTTTTCAGTCTGTTAAATATTTCTTTTGTTAATGCATACGTAATTCACTTATTGAGCCAATCCAACAGCCTTAAAATTATATTGGACTTTACGAAGATATTTAGACAATAATTAGTTGATTTTGAGATTCACAGTTTGGCGAACCCTTGTCTCATTCAAGTACTCGAGAATCAACGTACTTATTGGATCGGGAAAATTACTTTCTAAGAAGCACTCCAAGAATTCCAGAAAAAGTTCCTAGACGAACAGACCAGATTTAGAAAGAACCTAAGACCTCTTGATCCTAAAACAAGAGCACCGCACATATAGCTCGAAAGAGAATTGTTTCTCTAGCGTGCGTTATCTGTGAAAGTCGAGAAAACATAAGATAGCGATTTCGTTTTTACAGATATTGATTTGAAAATTTTCAGAAATGCTTATGTAACGTAAATATACTAGACATCGTAAATTTAAGAAACATTGGTTAATAATGTATTTTTTAAACAATTTGTTATTTCCAAATGAAAAAATAAAGGTAACTTTAAAAAAAATGCGTAAACAGTCTTGTAATTTTTAGTTTTTTACAGTTTTTCTTACATTTTATGTGATTAATTTAAATAATTGAACAAAAGGTGGTAAAATATAATTTATAAATAACAACAATATTTAACGTTTCATGCTCGAGTTCAATATTTACCTTTGAACGTGCATTCAAAAGTAGTTTTAAGATGTCATTTACCTCATTTTAATCAGTAACGGGTAAAATTTTATTACTCCCTATTAAAAGTCTTTCGCAATGTGCGCAACAAACAATATATTAATTTCACGAAAATCTTGACATTCTTGTCATGTTTCTATAATTAATGTCGCATCAAAAGAATTAACGCATTTTAAGTAAAGAACTTAAGCTGAATATGAGAAGTAGTCTTAATCATAAATTATCATGACTAGGTGCCAGTATGCCTTTGCTAGATATGATTATACCCATGCTTGTGAATTTATTCGTGCTATTATAATTCGTCATTCATTAAAAGGGCAGATTAAACGTTGTTGTTGTTGTTGTTGTTGTTTCTAATGCCCCCTGGATGGAAGTTCCAGACCAGGTCCATATAGGCTTTTCGAAGCCTATATGGACCGTTGAAGTGCGTGTCTCTGGTTTATATAGCACCTCAATGATCGGAGTCCGTCTTAGCTAGTTGCCACCTCAATTTTGACCGAGCACCCAAAGGGGCGACATCTGGAGGGATCATACCCTCTCCCACTCTCTCTAACCTCATAGAGGGACGATAATTAAATAAACTTATGAAACCTCCAGAGTTGTATTCCCACACACATTTTTATAATTACGAGAATATGAAAAAAATATATATGTAAAATAATTTGAGTTAGTAAGTCACAAGCATATACTAAATATTCAAAATTTTCTAACAAAAACAAAATTAATGAATTCTTTAAAGGAAAATCGTGTAATAATTTACTTTCAAAAAAATATTTTGCCAGAACGGACTGTTAACACAGCTGCACGCACGCGTGTTTATCGATAGCAGAAAACTTGTGCATAATCGATATTTCTTTACTCCCGGTTTGAAAGGCAGTGCCATAATTTTGATACATTAGATGCGATGACAATTTCTCACGAAGAGGGAAGCTTTTGATAAGGGCTTGTGAATTATTCAGCCTACATTATTCATATTTGGGGGAATTATTAAACATGCCGTTGAGCGATTCAGTAGGGTAGACGGACCCATTTAACCTGGGGTAGAATAGGGATATTATGCTGAGTATCTGAATATCAGTCTCGACGTTATTGTATCTGGATGGATTGAATACTCCGTATTCTAAGTGAATGTCGAAAATACACAATGGGTGACGAACGCGTAACATGTCACGTCGATATGTTATTCTTGACGGCATTGTTAAATGATTCCTACATTTGGGGACATTACTCTAAAATATTTTTGAGACAGTTATTACTCGAAACGGAGAAAAAGGAATGCAAAACATAAATATTATCGGGACATAAACTGGAGGTATTCTAAAAAGGCTATTGAATCCCATAACCAGACCCCTCTACTTTATTTATTACAGACTTTCATAATGTTTTATATGAGGACATAGAATTTTTGACTTGAAGCTTTATTTTTGCTTTAAAAAAATTATTCGAACAAACAGCATTCTATGATGCTAATATTACCGTGATAAAATATTCTAAAAGAATTTGGTTTATATTTTAATACCTTTCGGTAACAATGTCACACCTTTTTAATTTATCTAGATTCTATTTTCTGTTGAAAAGTTATTCTTATTTTGTTTCAGTATAATATGACGTCTTATTTAAACAGTTTAAAAGTGTGGCGGGTCGCCCAGTGGCTAAGTGGTTAAGGCAACAGCCTGTCACACCTTGGGCGCTGGTTCGATTCCCGCATAAGACTTGGTTGTGTTCTGGGAAACCGGTCAGTCTTCCGCCGGCAAAAGGAGGCCCCGTCTAGAAAGGGGAGCTGCAATCCATCGTCCATTGCCGGTGTCATCGTATGAGGCAGTGAAAGGCAAAGTGGTGTAAGTCAGATTTTCAACTTTTTTTATTTGAGGGCAAAAATGCAATTTCCATGTTCAATTTATAGTGGAATTACAAATAATTATTATTTGCAAAATTATAATAATTATTATGAATTATAATTTGTTTAATTTATAGTGGAATTTTTTGTAGTTTTTGCAGTAAAACGCTTTGGACTTACACCACTTGACTTACTGACTTACACCACTTTGCCTTTCATCGCCTCATATGTTGATAAAAATTCTTCTGTGATTATGTGATTTGTGTTTCTATTTCCTAGTATTCATATGTATACCAGACTGGGGTGTAATGTCGTTAGCCCCCAGGAACATTAGCCAAAACAAAAAAAAAAGTGTGGCGGACAACAACACTTGTAAAATTTCGGCATTATGCAGATTTTTCTCCCATGATGAAGTTAGGGGATGTCAGTCAAGATCTGTCATCCGAAAGTGTCCAGCGATTTTAAAGAGGCAGTTTTATGAAGACTATATATTCTCTTCTCATTTTCCGTGTTTGTGATGCATCTCCTAACTTCTTAACTAAAATCAGATGCTATTATTTATTTTTAAGCCCACAGAAAGAAGCTGAATTGTCCCCTTTTATATTGTTATTATGGTTTAGATATTACTTTGTTAAAGTTTTAATCCGTCTTAAGATTTCTTCTGCCTTCCAGCTGATCCTGCGGGTATTCTTGTAACGTGGCTGCCAACGAGACTTGAGCAGCCCCTTTAAAAGAAAGGCACTAACTAGTAATTGATCAAGTGATTTGAAAGATCAGTATAGAAAAAGTGGTTCAGATTAAGACTGAGTGAGCGATGGACCTCGGGAGGGTCCGAGATGGCATGTAGATGGAGAAATCGTTCTTCAGCCTCGCAATTTCCTCTGCAAAATTATTTTTAAATATACCTGGTTATCATCCGAAGTTCAAGGGTTATTTAACGTTTATATTTAAAACTTTGACAAGGTGAAGATTAACGATGTTTTTAATTGATTGTTTCTCAAGAATCTGTTACAATGGTGGGCTATCTAGCGTGAAGTTTCTTACTCCTGTTTGTAGCTATTCTAATTACAGGCTGTGAATGCTTAGCTTAGGGAATTATTGTTGAGATAAGAAGTGCCAGAACGTTATTTTATAATGCATCATAACGGTCAAACTTGCTTATTTTTGAATGTTACTTTTGAAGAGGCATGAAGTCTTACATAAAATACAAAAGGTCATATTTTCCATAATGCACAGATATTAGGTAGTGACATATAAAGCCAGTTGCTTAGGAATGCTGCTATTATTGAGCAACCGTAGCAAAGTAAGAAAGTTTTAACAAATTTCCAAAACGTAAAAGTATTGAACACATTAAACTTACTTTCTTATTGAGAACTCTAGCACATATGACTTTTCGTTTTTTCATTCTCTCATTATTTTTAGTGCATACACTTCTGTTACGTATAATATTGAAATTATTTGCAGACTGGATATTACTGATTTTTGAGGTGGATTATTTTTAGTGCATACACTTCTGTTACGTATAATATTGAAATTATTTGCAGACTGGATATTACTGATTTTTGAGGTGGATTATTTTTTAACGACAGAAAATGGGGAAATACATCGAGAACCAAAATTTTTTTTATGTGGCTGATGTGTAGTAAAAAAATTTCTAATAACTGAAAGTGAGTATTAAATTTACGGGCTTTCTAGATTTTAAAGAATTTTTTTTCATTTTTAATTAGAGAGACAAGTGTGATTGGATTCCTTTTAAATTTAAATTAAGATTAACTTTAAAGATTAGTATGCCCTTAGTGACACATCTTGCCAAGGCATTAATTAAATAAATAGCTAACCAAGGAAATCACCATCACCAACCAATGATCGCATAGGGGATTAACTTTTCTAAAAACTCAATTAATATACCACACATTAAATTAACAGACAGGACATAAGATATATAATACATTGATTTATTAACACACTACTTATATAATTACAAAATTCATTTACATTCATTAATACTAATATGTAATATCATATCAACCACTAGCCAAGTTCTGCTTATCATAATCTAACTTTACACATATTCCAATTATCCTACATTCCCCATCAGTAATTCTCTATTCTACGCTAATTCTTCGCTACTTCTCATCTTACGCTTAAATTCATTTAATATTCATTTAGTTAACGTTACTTCTACATTAATACAATTCTACACGATATGTAAATTTTCCTAGAGCGAATAATACTCATTAAAGTTAAAGTTACTTCTACATTAATACAATTCAACACAATACGCAAACTTTCATTGAGCCAATAATATTCATTAAAATTAACGTTACTTCTACATTAATACATTCCAACACAATACGCAAACTTTCATTTAGCCGCCGTGTTAATAGACATCGGAAATTTAGGATAGAGGCCACAGACCGCTATGCTGATGAACTCACTGCTGCTCGTTGAGGCTATAGGTCCAGGCGTTGTTCCATGGGAGAATTTCTTCGTTGTAGCGCAAACGCATTCGTGTGGCATTGGGGATTCATTACTCCGTCGATTTACCAAGGAACTCGCTCCGTCGGTCCGGTCATCTTAGCGGGACTGTCTCCATCCACGACTCTATTCATCGCGTCGGCGACTCATTCGTAGGGCATCGGATACGTACGGCTCCGACGGTTCACATGGGTCTCGGTCCATCAACATCGGTCCACTTGGCGGGGCTGACTTCTGCCATGCCGGGGCTCTTGCTATATGCTGCCGGTCAATATCATTCTGCCGGCAATCTCATTCTGCATATTCATCGGCTGCTATTTAACGTCATGCTCTGTCTTATTTCATCGAATCTCCTATGTTTATATCTTCTCTTAATTTTCATTCTATATGCTTTTCTTGTCTCTTATTGGGTGCAGGCCTTCAACCAAGCATTTTCCGTAACGTCTTGTCGTCGGCTCAATTCGTTCGCGGGGCGTCAACATACCTTTCTTGCACGTGCACCCTTTTTCCAATGGATCCCTTTGGGGGTTTCATTAAAAACTGGGTTAGGCTCTTAAATCTGCGGGAGTCCCATCACTTCGCCCCCTTCTACTACCTCTCTATCTCTGCAGCTGACCTCCCACCTCTTAAATCTCTTTTCTTCCCTTTCACATGCCAACAAACTCTCTTGACTTTTCATTTTATTGCCTCTCTGCACTCAATATTTCCTTTCTTTCTTTCATAGCACGTAATGTCATGAACCACTGTGACAACAAGTCGGTTACTATTTTATTTTCTCCAGGTCACCAGAATACATGAGTATTTATCGGCAATGAATAGAGATGAAATAGATATGAATTATTTACACATCTTATAGTGAAACTAACTGTTTTTAAAGAATACTCACGCTTCAATATATGAATATTCTTTAATAAATATACCCTAAAATCCTAGGTCTTACTTAAAAGCACCCATAAAAATTTTAAGAAAAGATTTAACACACACACAGACCACAGACACACACTTTTATATATATATATATATATATATATATATATATATATATATATATATATATATATATATATATACACATAAATATATATATATATATACACATAATATCTACCAATAAGTATTTGGACATCCATGCAAATGTCGATATCTGCGGTCCTGATATACGTCACGCCCAAAGCTGTTAAATATCGTGTAAGAAACAACATTGGCATTTGTCGCATGCAAGATGCCACGAAGTGCAGAGTTATCTCATTTCAAGAAAGGTGTAATCATCGGGTATCACAGAAATGGCCGCTCATTAACCCGGGAGTAGTCGCGCGTCGGTCTATTTGCCGCCGAAATCGGTTATCATTCGGTAATCCATCTCCCCTTAAAGGTACAATGGGGAAACTCCGCGTAGCTGACCTTGACTGTCAGCCCTATTGTGTCCTAAAATTGCAAGTCATTCCTATGTTTTCTCAGAATTTTACTGCATTCTAAACTCCTTATCGGTCTGAAAGACCGCGGTGTTAGCAGCTGCGTCGCTCATTTTTCCCCCTTCCCATTCCGCGAATTCCTTGGGAGGGAAGTTTGATTCTTTGTACCGTGGATTCTCAGTAAGCGTAGTTTGATCAGTAGACTTTAGTCTGTCTTTCTTTCTGCCCTTTTTAGCTAAAACACCATTTAACTATTTTTAGTATGTCTCGTAAAAATTTTTTAACGGTTCAGGAAGCATTAGAACTGTTTGATAATTTAGAAGAGGATTCTATTAGTGATGAAATCAGTTCATCAGAGGAAGAAAATTCCTTAGATATAAACGCGGATGAGGAAACTGATTCTGAAGAATCAGATAATGAAGTAGGAGAAAATGGATGTGTGATATCCTCGTCCGAATTTTTTATTGGTAAAGATAATCTTACCAAATGGGAAAAGAATTCTCCTAGATCAAATGTGCGACGGAGACAACACAACATAGTTTCTCAAACACCAGGAGTTCGTAACAGTGCAAAAGATGCACTGTTACGTGCATCTTTTGCACTGCAAGACAGTTTTAGATGCCTGGAAACTATTTTTAAATGATAAAATTTTAGAGAAAATTGTTAATTATACAAATATTTATATAAAATGTCAACAGCCTAATTATTCGAGAGAAAGAGACTGTAAATTAACCTGCCTAACAGAACTAAAAGCAGTATTAGGACTTCTTTATATTGCTGGGGTTATGAAGTCATGCCATCAAAATTTAACAGATTTATGGAGCGATGATGGCACAGGTGTCGATGTTTTCCAATCAACAATGCCTTTACGGAGATTTCGATTTTTATTGAAATGTTTACGGTTTGACGATATGAACAGCAGAAAAGAAAGGCGTGCATTAGATAGGTTAGCCCCCATCATGGAAATATTTTCCGAAATAAATGACGCTTTCGAAAAGCACTTCACTTTGAGTGAATACGTCACTATTGATGAAATGCTGGAACAATTTCGTGGTCGCTGTTCATTTCGTGTATACATGAAATCGAAACCAGCTAAATATGGCATCAAAATATATGCAATGGTTGATGCTATAAACTTTTATGTTAGCAAATTAGAAATTTATGCTGGTCAGCTACCAAATGGACCCTTTCTTTTGAGCAATTCTCCATATGACGTTGTGAAACGTCTAATTGCGCATATATCAGGCACCGGAAGAAATGTGACAATGGACAATTGGTTCACATCAATTCCTTTAGCAAAATCACTTTTAGAGGATAACAATCTTACAATGATTGGGACATTAAGAAAAAATAAAAAAGAAATCCCCAAAGAATTTCTGCCGTCAAAAAGTCGAAAAGTTCTGTCAAGCACATTTGGATTTTACGGAGACATAACATCAGTGTCTTATGTACCCAAGAAAAATGCTTCCGTATTACTCATTTCTTCAATGCATCACGACTCTGCGATAGAAGAATCACAGCAAATGAAGCCAGATATTATAAATGATTATAATGTTACAAAAGGAGGTGTTGATGTAGTTGATGAAATGAAAGGTTCCTATTCTGTCGCAAGGAAAAGTAATAGGTGGCCGCTTACTGTGTTTTTTTCATTGATGAATATTGCGGGAATAAATTCACAAATTATTTTTCAAAAAAATACTGGAAAAAAGGTAGTTCGCCGCTATTTTTTGAAAGAACTGGCTTTAGATTTATTAAGAGAGCATATAAATGAAAGAAAACAGATAATAACATTGCCAAACCCGTTGAAAAGAAAGATCAGAGAATTTTGTGGTGAACCCCCCAAAAAATTTCTTCGATCTCCAAAAACTGAAAGGTGTAGTTTTTGCACAACAAAACAAAATCGAAAAACAAAACAATTTTGTGAACAATGTAGTCTGTTAATCTGCAAAGAACATACGTTTAATTTGTGTGTAGAATGTGCAAAACAATGCGAATTTCCTAATGTAGATTAGAAGTTATGAAAATGAAAATATTTTTCTTTTTTTTGGATAATACAACTAATGTTTATACTATAGTTACAAGAATGGGGTAAGTATTTTTCTAAAATTTATCTATTTTTAAAATTTTTACTGTAAATGAAAATACACATTTATTTAACAACGCCACAGGAAAATTCTTTTTTTTTACTAATTCAATGAATGTTTGTTTCCGGGGTATAACAAAATTAACTTTGCTTGTGTTCAGTTTTGCAAAATATTTTTCCAAAATAATGCTTTTCGATCTACAAGTGGCAATTCATTCAAAATAAATTGTTGCTGTATATTTATAATTTCAGAGAAATTTTCATCCTGTTTTTATTGTTTTAAGAAATATTATTACTTAAACATTAACTGAAATAAGTATGCTTTCAAACATACAATATTTATTTTAATTAAATGAATGAATGATGTAAATTGTATCTTTTACTGCGGTTCTGTCCTTCAAAATGATTTATTTCAGAACGATTTCAAATTTATAATTGAAAATTTATACTAATTAGTAATTCACTGTATCTTTATAAATTCAGTCAAATTATTTATTAATTTCTATTATGTAAAATTATTTTGTAAATAAAATAGTAAAAATATTTATGTAAATGTCAACTGAATATATATTTAAATTACATGTATAGTAATTGCTGTAATATTTATCTTTCCAAAATTCAATCAATAATTTTTTCTCTATGTTCTCCGTTTCCGATCATCTCGTAACACCGACAAATTTCAACTCTGTTTTCGACCAACTGGTAGCGGGCGGCAAATGGACCGAACGCGACTACTGGCGTTCTAAGAAAAGGCGCGACTACTCTCGGGTTAAGGGACATATCTAGCGAGCTGCATTACCCAAAATCGAAAGTGACTTTTGTGATTCAGAAGTGGAAGGTGAGCGGTGATTGTCGGAATGTGCCACTTGTCGGGACCCACAAAACTGGGAGATACAGACCGACAGGTGATGTGTAGAGAAATTCGGAAGAACGTCACCCAACCGATGGCCCACATACTCCAGGAGTTCCAAAAGGCCTGGCATCCGGGAGTGTTGGATACCATCCGTAAGGAAACACATCTGCTTGGTTTTCATGGTCGTGGTGCCGCTCTTAAGCATTTCATCACAAAGTCCAACCGCAGTGCTCGAATAACGTGTTGCAAAGCACGTCGAAAGTGGACCGTAGATCAATGGAAATGGGTTCTCTGGAGCGATGAATCAAGGTTCACTCTTTATCTCTTTATCACTTTTTTTGGATGGCAGGGTCTGGGTCTGGCGTCTACCTGGAGAACGCCTCCAGTCAGCATGCATTGTGCCTACAGTAAAATTCAGTGGAGGTGGAATTATGGTCTGGGGGTCTTTCTCCTGGTATGAACTGGGACCCTTGGTCCCAATTCTTGGTAAACTCTACGCCGACGCCTAGTGCACTATTTAGGATGACTGTGTGCTTCCTACGTTTTTGGCAGTTTTATGGGTTGGGCCTATGTTACTTCTAGGACGACAACATCAGCTGTCATACTGAGAGGTCCACCATGGATTGGTATGGTGACAACGGGGTTAGCTGAATGGACTGACCTGCCTATATATATATATGTATGTATATAATATTTGTATAAACTTGAGAAAGAAAAGACCTGAACTGAAATATATATATATGACCTGAAGTGAAATATATATATATTAAACAAGAAACAGTGTTTGAAAAAAATAATTTATTTATCTTCACGCACGATATTAAAACGAACGAAATTTCGTTTCTATTTTTGCTTCCCATTCTTCGGATAACATATCATTTTCATAGATTGTTTAAGTACAGGGAAATAATTTATAACTCTTATTTAGAACGATCAAGATACATAGTCTGACTAAAAGAGCTCTGTATGTAACTCAACTACATTCTCATTCAAACTTAACTCGAGCCTAGATGTTCATCCATCACCAAGCTGTCCGTTCGGTGAAAGTTCTCTTGTGTAATTAAAATTACACTGACCAAAATTAGCCTCATGTCTAATCTTTTTCTAATGTTATACCTGCTTGCATTTTACTTTCGGTTTCGTGCATCGTTATTCAAATTCACTGTCGGTACGTCAAGAGACAATTTCGGAACGTAGATCAATCGTCGTGTATCGAATTCATGCCTTTATTAAATTTTCTGTATTATGGTTTTAATTTGTGTTGATAACGCAATTTTTGAAGTACTGTAATAAAATTTAATCAGATTAGATTATCAGTAATCAGTTTTCTCTGTTGGACACATTCTCTTTGATGAAAAATTCCTTACGTAAAATATAAAATGATTACCATTAGAAAGCAGTTATCTAATTTTTTACTAAGAAAGCTATTGTCATATACAGGGTGTCCATAATTAAAGTCCCACTTTCAAAAGGCTGCAAAAAAAGAACCACTGGTCAGAATGACTTCAAATTTGAACTGAATATACTGGAAGAAGGGGGAAACGATTTGGCATAATACAAAAAAGGGTTCCAACCGCTTACAGCGCCATCTAGTGATACATTTTGAAACTTTTTTTATTATGCCAAATCATTTCCCCTTTCTTCCAGCATATTCAGTTCAAATTTGAAGTCATTCTGACCAGTGGTTCTTTTTTTGCAGCCTTTTGAAAGAGGGACTTTAATTATGGACACCCTGTATATTTAATGGCTTTATTAATAAAAGAATAGCTCACCAATGCTAAGATAAAGATCACTGAACATTGTATTATATTATTCTATGTCTTTTAATTTCTAAAACTGGTTTTTAATATCTATAGTAATTTGAAATCTGCATACTAGTCACTAAGCATATGGTAATAATTAATTTTTTTTGACTATACTATACTATGAATAGTAACTTGTTGTAACTGCCCTTTCGTTCCTACTTGTACATGTGTTTATTGACGCTGAGAACTAATTTCCCAATATCACAGTATAATGTACATTCGGAGAATTATACTCTTCTATTCCGCAAAAGCCAACTTTTGGTAATGAACTTGCAGTCACAGTTAATGTGAACGACTGCGTCGCTTCGAGCCATGTTTTAGTTTGTGACACCCACCATTCTGACAACTTACATTTTTGTCGTAGTATTCCAAATTGCAGAATTGAAACTGTCTTCGAGAATGTCACGGTAATAATTTGTATAAGCATTTTAAATTAAGCCTTTACAGTACCATACAATTACCGATGTTATTCAAAAAAGATTCGAAGTGACTGAAATTCGCTAGACTGATTCGCTAATGTAATTGGTGTAATTGAGACCTTACGAAATATTTTTGCTATGAGTAGAAGTTTCACATATTACGCATATGCTGTTTGGTACATTTAACGTAAAAGTTATTAGCTCTTACACAAGTGAAATGTCTGAAAAGACTTATTCTTTAAAATGTTATTAAAACATTATGACAGCGAATATCACACACTATCAGTTGCTGTGTGCATTACATTGCCCTTTAGTAAACAGAAAGTGCATGGCAATCACGTTCATTGTACAACTTAAGAATGCACTACCGTGCTATTTAATAATGAGTCACCCTTTCAATCATTACTAAAAAAAGAAACTAAGTTTTTTTTATCAAAGCAATAACAACATAATATACCAGGCCGTTTTGGTTGACGATTAATCGTCTGGGTCTCTAATGACCTAGGGCTATTAATAATTTGCATTATAACTATAGTTTCGGGAAAAAATGCTGATTAATGAGTCACAGTGCTGTTGCATCTGATTTTTTAACTGCCTACCATGTTATTCGCAAGTAAAATGATTATTATAAGATGTCATGAATACTCGTTATAATGATAAGAGTACGGATGAGATATTTATAACATATTTACATTTTTTGAGCACTGAATGATTTAAAGTTCGTATAAAATGTTGGAATATTCTGATATTTACTCAGCTGTAAAATTCTTAATACACTTATTTTTAAGCGGAAAGTTTGAAACAAACTGACATCTAATTTTCAACGTAAGATTACGTTCCTCCATAACGGGCCTTCGAAAAGCAAAATTTCAGATATATATATATATATATATATATATACACTGTCACAAATATATGCACCCAGACGGAAACGAGCTACTATTACGGAACTTAACATGTATGTAGTGTATAAGGAGAAAAAACAGGATTACAAATTCACAAGAACAGACCGTTTTATTAAGAAGATATGACATGAAAACGGTTAAAAATTAGTAAGTAGTAAATCCACCTCTGGCAACTATACAAGCCGAAATACAGTGTGGCACATCGAATCAATGAGGTCACCTATGACCTCCTGCGGAAGATCATGCCACATTCTTTGCAACTGGGCAGTTAATTCACCAGTATTCCGGGATGGCTGCAATTTCCTTCCAAGCACGTCGCAGACGTGCTCTATTGGCGAGAGGTCTGGTGACCTCACAGGCCATGGGAGTACGTCATATCCTTGAAGACATTGTTGGGAGAGTCGCGCAGTATGTGGACGAGCGTTGTCTTGCTGATAAAGGGTACCTGGGTGACTCGATAGCATCGGCAGTACAACTGGCGTTAAAATCTCATCCACGTAACTGCGTACCGTCAAAGTGCGTTAAAGGACAACTAGAGGTGATCGTGTGTCCCAACAAATCACTCCCGACACTGTCACACCTTGTGTAATCGCAGTATGCCTCTCGACAACAAATGCCGGATCGGACCGGTGGCCTGGCTGCCTCCACACGCGTATGCGCTGGTCATCAGTATTGAGACTGAACCGGGATTCATCGCTGAAGATCTCACGCCTCCAGTCGGTCATACTCCAGCTTGCTCGAGTTCGTCAAAAATCCAATAGACACTGCCTATGATGTGGGGTCAGTGGTAGGCGTCTTAATGGACGTCGGCTCCTTATACATGCGTCGGCCAGTCGTCTGCGAATGGTTTCCCTTGATAACACCGGATGTCTTTAAGGTGGTAAATGGCGTCGAACCGATTCGAAGCAACGTTGTTGGTGAGGACGTGGCCGCTTTTATGATTGAGCGATCTTCGCACGCATTTGTGTTCCTTGGACGCCCTGACTCTCCGCGACGGTAGACTGTCCCTTCCGTGATCTATTGTTGCCAACACCGAGCAACTACCATATCGCTCCGACCGAGGTGGCGGCCGATAGGCGTGTCCGACCAACCTGCTTGTCTGAGGCCTACTATACGCCCCCTCTCAAAGTCCGAGAATTGTTCTTAGTGTCGCCGGTTTCGTCCCAGAGGTATCTCTAGACAGCGCGCTTACCCTTGTCTCATTGGCGTCGAATTTTAATCATTTGCATATCTCTAACTAGACTACATTCTTGCCAAGTTTCGTGATAGTAGCTCGATTTCTTCTGGGTGTATATATTTTTTGAGACAGAGTGTACGTATATATATAACACATACATACATACAAAAGAGGTAAGCAACGATAAATAATCCTACGTTAATAACCCGCGGTAGTTTCGTTAGAAGAGACTACCTGAATTTTTTTTATTAAATAACAAGTTTTTTAAGTATGAAACTTCAGGATTACTTTGAAATTTTTCTTTATTATGAAACTCACTGGAATGAGTTTAGTAAGATAAAAATATTCCGCTTTTAGTGTTTTTCTAGGTGTAGTATTAAAAATCGATATGGATATTAACGTATTATGTTAATGCATAATTTATGCCAACGTGCAACGTGTGTATACTTAAATGTATATACATAGTTTAACGTTTATACGAATAGCATATTTTGATTTCGATATTGTCCTTTTTATTCATTGATGTATATCATTGAGTGGAGAGAGAATATGTTTGAAAATGTTTTTAAAGATCGAGTCTTTTACATGAACTCGCAAATAAAGTATCTAAATATAAAACCTAGTATTGTATATACAACATAGTTTGTAAACAAATTATTGTGCAGCTAATGTAATAAAAATTTGTTATAAATGTATGTCTTATTTATTTTGAATTCAAAGTGTACAATAGCGCTTGAGTAAATTTCACGATATTTTAAATTTTTGCAGTCTGAAGTAAAGAATGTTTTATCCCAATATTCCCTGCCTTCTCTACTTTTATCTAGACTGTATATTACTGTTGTCAGACACTTTACCTATGGACAATGCTCAATGCAGTCGGGTTATTTTCAGTTTATGACCCTGATGACCTTATTTTAACGTCTAGCCAAGGCACTTAAATGGTGTCTGTATAAAAGAGAGTGTAAATGAAGGAATTGTAAGAGTAATATTGTAACGCACGTTATAATACTTCCAAGCTTAAAATGTAGATGTCGCCACCATACGGATAGACTTTGCGGGCAACTTCCGTTGTATTGTTTTTCTTTTAGATAGAGAAATCCAGGATTTCGTAGCGTAAAGACCTGTCGGTCTGATGTCCAATTTTGGACTATGTTAAGTCAACTTACTGTTTTATTCTCTAAATGTTTTTCAATTGTTTTGTAATATGTAATGTAATCCGTCCCTTGTAACTGTGATTTCTAGAGTAATTAAATATGTTCTAAACTTTACCCCGAGATTTTCTTGATTACTTTTGATTTAACACCAGTAATTTCAGTAATGACAGTTACAATATGTATAACTGGAAGTAATTTAAAAATGCATTTGTGTAACATTATTTTTAAGTCCCTTTCTTTTGTTTTAGCTCTAAAATGCATTTTCGCATTTAAAATAAAGAAGGTATACTTTCAATGCAGGGTCATTGGACTTTCTTTTACACCCAGCCTTTAAAAGTGAATTTTTATTTCGGCTTTCATAAAAGCGGTTTAACGATTCGAGACGAAGGAGGCCATGACGGCTTAGAAATGTGCTTTATGAGATACAAATTATGAACGTTGATACCCGGCCAGGGAGAGTTATAATTAGTGGTATGTGATCAGATATCTGAGAGAAAGTGTTTATAATGTTTTATTTGGAGTAGGAAAATAGAATGTTTCTATTTTTAAAAATTTGAGATTCGGATTATAAGGAACTCCACGGTCAGCTTTACATAAGGAAAATTTTATTAGGCTCTAATTACAATTTAAAAACGGGTCCTAAGGACTTCAATCATACATCCTAGCAGAGGGACTCAACTGATGGACTCCGTCCAAGAAAAGGCAAGGTGCATTAATTGCAGTATGGAAGTTCGATATTGCTGATTCTAATTTCCTACGCAATGTATGCAATTTAGATGCAAATTATTCCGGACTCTTTGCGTCAATATCTTCTATATAATAATTTTTACTGCCCTTAGAACATACTTGGTCATCTCAGAAAATAATACGCAGAATTTCTGCTTCCTGTATAGACGTGCTGTACCATAACAAAACTGAGCCATGTCATGATCTTCTGTAATGAGAATCATATTCTCCTTCAACAAAACTACGATAAGGAATTTTTACCCTGTCGGAATCAATATGTTCGACTGCCATAATTGCGATTTTTTCGACACATATTATCCCCTTTTATAGAGTGTTTTCAGCAGAAATTATTATCGAAACCCTTTGTTTCTGATACATATGCTGTATCATTAAATCCTGAAATTATGTCGTTCGTTATAATTAACCGTTATTTAATTATAAATTAAAAAAAAAATTCCGTTTAAATTTGAATTAAGT
The DNA here is from genome assembly GCA_907164885.2 of Dolomedes plantarius. Taxonomy (NCBI): domain Eukaryota; kingdom Metazoa; phylum Arthropoda; class Arachnida; order Araneae; family Dolomedidae; genus Dolomedes; species Dolomedes plantarius. Next base: position 105,669,509 of record OU015491.1, read on the forward strand.
AGGTGTGTGGGAGGAGACTTAGAGAGATTACCGAAGATAAATTCATCCACAAAAGTTAAAGAAAATTCATACACATGTTACTCATTTCATACACAACTAAGATTTTTTCATGACATTGTAAAAGGTTTATACAAAACTTGAATAACCTCTCTACTTATTTTCTTTGAACTTTTATCTACATAAACAGATCCATATTCAAAAAGTGCTGGTTGAAAGGTATATGGTATTTACCTTATAAGAACGTTCCCCAAAGAATTTCTATTCTGAAATATTAAATAGTCCTTGTTTTCGATCCTGTCAGGGACGAGGCTATGATAGCGCCCCTCCGCCTCTCATGCGCATAACCCTGTCGCCATTTATCGGCACAGCGCATCCTAAGTTCAGTTGAATGGAGAAACTCAATCACGCAGGTCATACCGACAAGCGGTAGCTGACCCCTTACGAATGTCTCTGTTTTATTCCTATCCTGTTGTTTTGTGTGAGTGTTTTTGTTTGCGTCAATAAACGTTCGACTTTGTGTTTACGAATGAAGATTTTATGTGTCCAGTTGTACATGACAAAAGAACCACGCCAGGTTACGACAGATTGGTGTCATATAGAGGGGTCATGTAAATAAACTGGACTTACTTTTACGGATATACTGAATGATAAACACGTTCATCTGAGAAGCTTTTTCAAAGTAAGAGCTTTAAGTTATCCATATTTAATGCATGCAACGATGGCGGACGATGATGTAAATAATGCTCAAAACGTAACAAAAACAAACGATGATCTTAAAATAATGCTATCTAAATTTAAGAAAGAAAGAAAAATCGTTCGAACTGCCGTCACTAGAATTACTTCATTGATTGAAACTGCTATTGCTGAGAACAATGTTGAAAATGTCGAAGAGCAGCTAGAATTTCTAAGGTTAAAATCTAAAAATTTGTCTGATTTGATAGTAAAATTTGTGAACTCATAGATGAAAATAAAATCGAAACCGAAATTGAAACAGTTCAGGAATACGAAGATACAATAATAAGATGGAAGTACCGAGGTTCTAAATTTCTGAAAGGGAAAAATAGTATTGACAATTCTACAGATTCTAGCGTTTCTTCACAGAAAGAAAGCGATGAACAAAATGTTTCCCCACAACTAAGTGTTCGACTGCCCAAAATTGTAATGAACAAATTTTTCGGCAACCCATATGAATGGCAAACATTTTATAATTCGTATAACACGTCAATAGAACTAAACCAGAATTTATCGAAGATTGATAAGTTTAATTACTTGATAAGTTTACTTGGAGGTTCAGCTTTAAAAGTCGTTGAGGGATTTTCGTTGACCCCAGAGAATTACGATGAAGCAATCAAGCTCCTGAAAGCCAAATTTAATCGAAAAGATATTTTGATTAGCATGCATATGCAAAAACTCTTAAATCTAAAACCGGTTAAGAATTCGAGTGACATTTATGCATTAAGAGAATTATATGACACTGCTAACATACAAATACGTTCTTTAAACTCCCTGAATGTCAAAACAGAAACATTTGGAAATTTATTAGTTCCCTTATTGATGAAATCTATACCAAAAGATATAGCTTTGGAATATTCGCGCAAAAAAGGGTCTGACGATAATTTTGATGTAGAAGATTTAATCGATTTTTTGAGAATTGAAATCGAAAGCCGGGAACGTACAGAGTCTTTAAATTCTGCTTATTTAGACGCAGGAAAAAATGGCGGAAAATTTTCGCGTTGGAACGACAGTTGTTATACATATAAGGCGCCATTCAAGGCCAAACCGCATAGCATTGATGAGTCAAAGAGGGTGAATCGGGTATCTGTGGTTGATGCTCGAGAATCGGGTTGTTTATTTTGCAATAAATCACATGAGATTGAATGTTGCCCGCTGACTCCCACGGAAAAAAAAGAAAAGTTAAAAGAAGCGAAACGTTGTTTTGTCTGTTACAAATTGGGCTGTAGAACTAAAAACTGCAATTCGGAAGAACGATGTGGTTCATGTAAGTCAAAATATCATGGAACTTTGTTACACGTTAATTATGAAAGGGGTAAAGATAAAGATGTCAAAAATGGTAGTATTTTAACCGCTCGCATTTCGTCTGACAAGTACTTTAACGTAAGCCCGGAAAACGAAAACGAAAGAAGTTTTGTTGACACTTTGCCAATGATTAAGTTGAAAGTAGATTCTAATATTCTAATCGGTGTTGCAGATTCTGGAACGCAAATATCTGTCGTCAAAAGTAGTTTAGTACCCGAAAAGTATAAAACACCTCATGGCAGTGTAGAGTTAACATGTGCTTTCGGCCAGAGTTTAAGAGCACCATTAATTAATTTACCATTAACAAAGGTAGAAGATGATTTAAAATTTAAAGAACCCATTTATATAACATGTGCTATGGTACCTACGTTGTCAAATGATTTATTGTTGTCTGTAAGTGCTTTAAATGAATTAAATTGTAACGTCAAAGAAGTAAATTTAATTTTTAATGAAAACGGAAGTGGTAGAGAAAAGGTATTGCAGAATAATGAAATGAAATGTGATACTCCAGATAATGTTGCATTTTATTTGATAGAAGATAGTGATTTTAATCTACAAATGCTTTATGATGATAGAAGTGAGAACTTAAGTAATATTTCAGATGCTGGTAATGTGTATAAATGTAATGATTTAATCGAGAGTATTGTCGAGAGTACTATTGAATGTTGTGCAACTATGTCTAAGAACGTAAGTAAGGATGATTCCGTTAACAAGATTGATCAAAATGAAATATCTGATTCAGAAAAGTTTCGAAACGAACAAAAGGATGATAAAAGTTTACAGTCATATTGGCAAGATGCCCAGAAAGGAATTAATCGATTCTATGTGGTTGACAATTTTTTGTACCACCGAGATAAAATTTTAGGTGAACGCGTAGATCAATTAGTAGTTCCAACGTCTCGTAGAAAACGGTTGTTAGAGCTTGCTCACTCTAGTTTATGGGGAGGCCATTTACGGAAAAAGAAAACGGCCGAACTTCTTAAGTACTCCTTTTACTGGCCTAGTATGAAGACGGACATAGAAGAATGGTGTAACTCGTGTGTTGCCTGTCAGCTTCAAGCCAAGAAACGCCCATTTGATGAAGTCCCAATCACACCAGTTTCACGTCCCGATGAACCGTTTCAAGTGATAAATGTCGATTTAATAGGCCCCATGGAACCAAGTAGCCGAGGCTTCAAGTACGTTCTTTGTGCCGTGGATCAATGCACTAGATGGCCAGAGGCGATTCCGTTGAAGACTGTGACAGCAAAATCTACATGCGACGCCTTACTACAGATTTTTACACGTACAGGAATACCCAAAATGGTTGCGACGGACCAAGGAACCAACTTTACGTCAGCTTTGACGAAAGAATTTTTGAAGAGACTTGGGTCATGCTCTAGATTCTCGACCCCAGGTCACCCAAGCTCGAATGGACTTGTTGAACGTTTTAATGGTGTTCTAAAAGGGATGATTCATCATACGATGAGAGAATATTCGGAAGACTGGGACAAGCATATTCCTTTTTTATTATGGGCTTATCGTGAAGTTCCAAACGCCACCACTGGAGTTAGCCCGTTTCAAATGCTCTATGGTCGACGACCAACAGGACCTCTGTCCATTTTAAAGTCAACTTGGACCGATGAAACCTTGATTCCCCTTGGACAGTTGAAATCAGTTACTGATTACTTAAACAATTTAAAGACGAAATTAGAGAATTCTGCAGAACATGCTGGTCTCACTGGTGCAGGAAAACAGGAAGCCTATGCACACTATCGTAATAGGAAGACCCGTCATAAAGAATTCAAAGAAGGAGAGAAGGTAATTGTCCTAATTCCAGATAGTGACAATAAAGTCTATGCACGATGGACCGGGCCGGCTACGATTGTGAAAAGGAAAAACACGTACAGTTATTTGGTGCAACTACCTGATAATGGCATTAGACATATCCATGCCAATAAGATAAGGGAATTCCAGGCATCAGCTAACAATGTCGGTGTTATTTATGATGCTGATGTTGACTTTGGAGAAATTGAAAACGTCCCCAGGATCATTCATTTAGACCCTGATCCAGAAGTGGACCTGACACACTTAGAACCTAGCAAGAGAATGGACGTTATAAAGATCCTTCGGAAACATTCCAGCCTTAGGTCAGGTGTTCCACGAATTGCTCACGTTGGAGAGCATAACATCAAATTGAAACCAGGAAGTGTACCGAAGAAGCAAAAGCCATTTCGAATCCCAGAAGCTTTGAAGGAAGAAGTCGATCGCCAGATTGAAGAATTATTACAACTGGGACTGATTGTACCTTCTGAAAGTGAATATGCACATCCAGTTGTATGTGTCTCGAAGAAAGACGGAACTGTTCGGTTATGTGTGGATTACAGATACTTGAATTCCCAGACTGAAACAGACTCATTTCCGATGAAAAATGCTACGGACTTAATTTATCAAGTGTCTAAAGCAAAGTACATCACTCTCATAGATTTACTGAAAGGTTACTGGCAAGTAAAGCTTAACCCTGATTGCCGGGACTTAACATCTTTCGTCACGCACCGAGGACAGTATGCATTTGTTGTCCTTCCCTTTGGATTACGTAACGCTGCCGCTACATTTCAAAGAACTATGAATAAGACACTTTCTAAGCACAAAGAGTACGCCGAGTCGTACATTGATGATGTTACGATTTATTCAGATGATTGGAATACGCATCTCAAACATCTTGACGCAGTTATGACGACCCTAGAAGAAGCTAACTTTACTATTAATTTTCAAAAGTGTGACTTTGCTAAAGGAAAGATCAAATTTCTTGGTCATATCGTAGGTTCCGGATCACACGAACCAGATCCTGAAAAAGTGCAGGCTATACAGAATTTAGAGCCGCCTAAAACCAAGAAAGATGTAAGAAGTATCCTAGGACTATTATCTTATTATAGAGCTTATGTTCCAAACTTTTCAGATATTGCTCGTCCTTTGACTACTTTAACTAAACGAAGAGCTCCAAACGATGTTGTGTAGCTAAACGAACATGATGTTGCTTTTGTTAATATTAAGAAAGCAATATGTAACGCCCCTAAGTGTTATTCCCCGAATTTCAAGCTACCCTTCATAATATACGCAGATGCATCTTCTTATGCTGTAGGAGCATGTTTAGCTCAAAAAGATGAACAGGCCATCGAACATCCTATTGCATTTGCAAGCAAGAAACTGACTGAAGTGCAAGAAAAGTACGCTGTAATCGAAAAGGAAGCTTACGCCGTAATTTTTGCTTTAAAGAAGTTTGAGACTTATGTATTCGGCTCAGAAATTATAATCGTCAGTGATCATAATCCTTTGAAGTTCCTTACGAACTGTGCATCCCAAAGCCCCCGACTTCAAAGATGGTCTCTTGCTTTACAACGTTTTCATGCCACGATTACTTACCGTAAAGGAAAAGAAGACTTGAATGCTGATTCCTTGTCACGTTTAAAAGCCGATCACTGGGAAGATAATTAATGACTTTTCATGAACTGAATGACTTTTAATGAACAATTTATTTTTCTTTATTATTAATCCTATATGTCTTGTCTTTTCCAGGAAATAGTAGATGTATCTCGCAGATGATGGAAAAGCTGTTTAATTTTTTTTTCTTATGTTTGATTGAAATGATTAGTATTGGTATATTCTTATTTTAAACCTTTATTTAGTTTGTTAGTTCTCAAAAGTTAAATATTTTAGCTCAATTTTTTTTTAAAAAAATTTAGTATGTTTAGTGCCTTGCATATGAAGCTTAATTATCAGTTAATGTCTAAAACCTTTTAAAGTATGGGTTTCATTTTTTTTTATTTGTTTAGGTGTTATGCTTTTAATAATCTCATGTCTCATTTTTTTTATTTCTCATACATGTTTGTTATCAAGGTGAATGTTGTTAATGTGATGGTATATATATATATGTAAGAAGCAATTTGATTTGTCTTCAAGAAGACCCAATCAAATCTTTTAGAGGGGAGGTGTCAGGGACGAGGCTATGATAGCGCCCCTCCGCCTCTCATGCGCATAACCCTGTCGCCATTTATCGGCACAGCGCATCCTAAGTTCAGTTGAATGGAGAAACTCAATCACGCAGGTCATACCGACAAGCGGTAGCTGACCCCTTACGAATGTCTCTGTTTTATTCCTATCCTGTTGTTTTGTGTGAGTGTTTTTGTTTGCGTCAATAAACGTTCGACTTTGTGTTTACGAATGAAGATTTTATGTGTCCAGTTGTACATGACAAAAGAACCACGCCAGGTTACGACAGATCCAATTGTCCTTAAAACCATGAATTCATTAATCATGGTTTATTTTTTCGCATATGATGTCATCTTTCTTCAACTATGAAATCATTCTGACGCAAAATCAGCAACCCTGGTTAATCTTTTCCTGACTTATTCTTGTACACATATTATCCCCTTTTATAGATAGTTTTCAACAGGAATTGTGCCCGAAAACATTTTTTCTGATACATATGCTGTATCATTAAATCCCTAAATTGTGTCGTTCGTTATGATAAATCGTTGCTTCGTTATAATAAATTTAAAAAAAATTCTGTTTAAATTTGAATTAGGTAGGTGTGTGAGAGGAGTCTTAGATTATTGAAGATAAATTCATCCACAAAAGGTAAATGAAATGCATACACATGTTACTCATTTTATACACAACTAGGATTTTTTCATGACATTGTAAAAGGTTGATACAAAACTTGAATAACCTATCGAGTTATTCTCTTTCAACTTTTATCTACATAAATAGATCCATTTTCAAAAAGTGCTGGTTGAAATGTATATCGTATTTACTTTATAAGAACGTTCCTCAAAGAATTTCTACTCTGAAATATTAAATAGTCCTTGTCTTCTATCCAACTGTCCTTAAAACCATGAATTCATTAATCATGGTTTATTTTTTCGCATATGCTGTCACCATTCTTCAACTACGAAATCATTCTGACGCGAAACCAGCAACCCTGGTTAATCTTTCCCTGACTTATTCTTGTACATATTCTTCTGCCTTGTGGGCCCTGTCATTGTTATTCCAACCCGCTGTCGACATTATGCAATAAATCCGGAACATAAATCAATCTCTCTCTTTCGGGCTCTAATTAATTACGTTATCAAATTTATTATGTTGCGGTCCTTATTCATATTCCGGTCGCTATTTTTGAAGCAGTAAAATGCAATTAAATTGGATCATGCTATTATCCTTTCGCTGAATTTCGCCGAAAAATTTTCCGGATGCTTGAAGCTTAAGTATGCTCTACATTTTAAGAAACACTTTCTTTGTATAACACCGTTGCATAAATTGGAGAAATTTAAATTACTGAAAAAATAAAGCTGTGTTAGGATGAATTCCATAATAATGTAGCTCGTTCGAGTTTCCTATGTAAATCGTAAATTAAATTTTCAAGGAGACGTTGCATAGTTTCTGTAGCGAAATTATGTAAAGTAGAGTTTATTAAATATATAATAATTTCATTTATTGTAGTTTTGAAGTATATGGCATTTTGTTTCATTCAATTAAAATAATAAAATTAAACTATATACTTTGTATCTTCTAAGGAATCTATCATTTGACCTAATATTTAGTGGCTGGCATAATTTTAGAGGCAAGATTAAAAATACAACATTCTAATCAACGAATATTTACTTAAAATTGAGGGGTTTATTTGCTTAAAATTTGAGTGTATGACTAGAAATGTATTAAAAAACCTTTAAATACCTGACTAACAAATCGTAGAAACTGTAGGGATCTAAAAAGAGATTACTGCACCACACGAATTTTAACCCTCAAACCAACCCATGAATTTGTTGCCACTATCAGGACTATCGGCTAAATTGACCCCCCCCAAGCCTAAAAATCTGTTATTTTTGCGTTATTACGATGGAATTGCAAGTTGATATTGTGCACAGGGTTGTTTGATTTATATTAGTGATGAGTAGTGAGGGAAAAATCATCTACACTTATTTATTCAATTTATTTAATTTATTTTGATCTGGTATCTACATCATCAAATCGTAGGGCTGTTAAAAAAATTGCACAATGTTTCTCAGACATAATTGCTCGATAAATTTGCCTGTCAGTGATTGAGGTAGAGAAGAGTGATGTCAAGGCTTCACAGGATACTTTAAAAATCGCACAGAACACTGAAATCCCTATCAGGACCGGTAGGCCTGTTATTGCTCAGTGGCAATAACAGGTCTACCGGTCATTTTGACCGCCATACTTTTACAAAATTGCAACTTACTGGCAAATGGCGAGCATTTGCGAAACCCTGATGTGCTCTCTCTGATGTCCAGGAACTGACTGAGGATGTCAAAGCCAGCCAAGCATTCACGCCTCTCCCCACTCCTGCCCCACTTCTTAGTTCCACCGCTGCCGGTCATAATGGCCGGTGGGCCGGTTTGAGGGTTAACTTCAGGACAGTAAAGCTCATCCAAAACCCTTTCAGTTATCCACGGGGGTGCGGCAATATGCAGATTGCCTATGCTCAGATCGTATTCTTAAGGTATTTGTATTAATTCGATGATTTCCGAGGTTCTGACTTGAAAATAGATGATATTAGTGATGATATTAGTGAAGAAAATAGATGATAAGCTTTAGATTTGCTGAATTATTTTCTTCATCAAAATATGTAGCTTTTGTTTTTATTTACAATTATGTAGTCGCATCTTAAACCTAATAAAAGGCAGTCTTTTACTTCGAAATTTTCCTGTGGAAATAGAGGACGTCATACAAGGGATCTATTCATTTCCACACTTCACAAGAATGGACTTATATTTCGCACTTTTCTTAAGCATTAGACTAGCTTCATAAAGATATCATATGTCGTCTGACTCGGTGGGGTAATTTTTTCCTACTTAGTCCACTTCATTACTTGCTTTCTAGTGGCATGAAGCTGTTTGCATCCCCTGTCACCTAATTCCATATCCCAATTGTCCTCTTTTTTTATGTTCGGTGAAAGACCGCGTGATACTTTTACGTGGAGCGTGTCAAAGGAAAGTGAACGGAAAAAATTTAGTCCGTAACTTATTTATCACCCACACTCGCTACTTTTACACTCTATCCAACTCCCTATGTAACAGAATAAAATATACGGATCCTATTACATGCTTTGTGTATGTTCACAGAATTATTTAAGAAAATAATGGAGTGGTCATTAAAACTAGACTATGAATTAGAAGTAACCGCAACATTCCTGCTTATTCATATGAATAATTCGTCACAAAACTCATTACGGATGAAATAAAAACAACTATATGATTTATAAAACACTAGTTTTATGCATATACCGCACATCAGGGCTTCTGTAATTATATTATTCTATAAAGAAATGGCCTGAAGGCGGAAATGTAGGAGTCCAGTGATAGCACAGATACTGCAACGCGAAAGAGCTGGCAATAAGATTCCCTCATATTTATGTGTTAATTTCATTAATTATACGAAATGCTCTGCTCCCAGAACATGATGAATAGAATTTTGTTGCTTGTGTTAATTGCGTTGCAGCGGAACACTAAAAGGTTTTATTAATGTATTTATTTTTTCCTTCTACAGTGAGATTTTATTCATTCAAACTACACTTATTCATCGGTTTTTTTCTTACAGTGAGCTATAATTATATATAATGGCTAAAATTTTCTATCCATTATATATAATGACTAAAATTTTCGAATCATTATAAATAATGGCTAAAAGTGTTGTTAATTTTAATAGTTTTCGGAGGAGCCAATGCTATACATTTTGTAATAAAGAAACCACTGCATACTTCTGACTATAAAGCAAAACTATATAAGCTATATAGTCTGACTGTATAAGCTATCTATTGTGTTTCGCGTTAAATGTAACTTCAGTAATATAATGTAAACCCCAAAACAAGTTTCTAATGATAGATGATAAACATTTACAATGAACGTACAATCTTACCTATATTTGAAATTGAAAATAAGAATAAAGGTCCGTTAACTGTGAAAACTCAATATAAAATAAATTTATAAGCGTTTTTGTATATCACTTTTTTTGTTTATTACAGAAATTCTCTGGCATGATTCGATGGAATTAAAAAGAGGTACGCTATAAATAAGTCATAAATTGTGATCACTTGTACCCCCTCCATTTATTTTTCAACAGGAACTTCATATTTATCGAACATTTATTTGTCACATCGCTGTATCTATGTCTCGGTACTCGCAGAATTCAACTCTGGTCCACTATCTTACTCATGTTTACCTTCAATATCCCCATCAACTGCAAAACATGGGCATTCAGTGAAACAGATATGTTGAAATCATTGATTGTTAAATTGGACTAAGTATGTTCAAGAATTTTTCTGCCTAATTTCTAAGTTGATCGAGCCATTTGAAATCTGACAATGGTGCGTTGGGACAGTACAAGTTGGAAGACCTAAACTTTTTTTTTACTCCCTGAAGCTTTGAAAGAATTATCTAGAGCAGTGGTTTCCAACCCGTAGAACTCTGCGGACCACTAATCTAGAAATTGAACCATGTGCGGACCCCCCCCCCCCCCTCCGAAATGAGGGAGGAACCTTCAGAGAGGGTATGGGGGTATACAATATCCCTCAGGCTAAAGGCATACAGGATTAACATACTCACATTCTAACGTATCATATTCTAATTATAAAATAATTATGTTAAGCTTTTAGGAAATTTTAATTCAACACCTGATAGTTATTGGATTTATTCCGCCCATCTAGTTCAATGAACATTGCTTTCAAAATCCCCATTTATTTGGCAACTTTTTAAACTTTTTTATATGTGATGCTATAGCACTGCCAAGGCTCTGGCGGACCACAGGTGGTCCGCCGACCACCGGTTGGGAACCACTGATCTGGAGTATCCTATCGCAACGGTTATATTATTTATTCTATCTTGTCTGCCAGCTCGAATCGTCTTCATCTATTGTTTAACATGTGCTTCTATTGAAATATTAGCAAGTTGACTAGATATCTTTTCACCGGCCATTTAGAGAAGAATATTTTTGAGAGAAATCATCAAAGTTGCGTATAGCTGAATATGATTGAAAACCTTCACCGTAAATCAGAAAACTTCCCAATGAATACCGTCTGCGTGATGCTCTTTTGCTTAAACGGCCTCAAGAAATTCCTGCTCCTGTTTTGGATGTTCATATCATCAAAATCACCATTTAGAAACTGAGTTGGACATATACACGTGATATCTGCTATACAACGCGAGCACTGATCATTCTGTCTCCGAATGTGACGTACAGAGATGACTTTTTACCAATACAAGCTATCTCTTAACCGTTTCCTACTTATTTATTGACTTCTGCTTGTGTATCTTTAGCATTGTATCTTACTCCTCGTATCGCTTGAAAAGCAGAATATGTCCTTATTACTAAAGGCGAATGTCTCACGACAAGTGCCCCCGCATTAGAAAAAAAGAATACATCCTTAACGCTTTAATCAATTTAGTTCGATCAGTCCGAGTATTTTTATGACGCCATCTTTTTTATTTCAAAAAGTTAAAAAGTACGACAGGTCACAGAGTCAGCAAATATTTTTTGAATTTTTCTAATTTTACAAAACTTGGACAGCTATGCAAGCAATCAACCTGTGTAGATTGATTGCAAGTGCTTAAGTGAAGGAGTCAAAAGAGATTTGAGGTTGCAATCTGATTTTGGCATAGAAAACTGACTCTTCACTTCGCTGTTCAAATCGATTTCAAAGTATATACGGGAACGATTAAAATTACTATTTTCGTTCGTTATTTTTCAAGTTCAAAACATCAATTTAAATATACGCTAAAAAATCAAGTAACTTATAACAAATCGAAAGCTTTTTTCATGATAAATATTCAACATGAGATACCTAGAAAAGGGAGAAAAAATGACTATAATGTTAATTCACAATAATAAAGCTTCCCGGACGGTTATTCTATAAGTTTGGTGAAACTGAAGTCCAGAAGCGGCGTAGCAATACCTGCAAACTCAGCCGAGGTGCCCCCCCCCCCCTGTTCTGTTCATGATTAGCATTGGCCGGGACGCCGGACGGACAATACAGATCTGCCAACCAATTTGGACAACCCGGGGCCCCTTGACTATAATGTTAAATGGCTTGATACATTACCGAATGAGAATGCAATAATATCTGATGCATGTCAGAATCTAGCTGGCTTTGTATTTTGCCACCTCATGACAAGAGCAGTCTATGCCTGATGTCTGAAATTACCGCCGCAATAGTATTTTAAGTCTGTTGGCTGTTAGAGATGCTGTACTCCCCGATGTTGGATTCCCTTATATGTAAGTAACTTTGTCTGAATTTTTCTTCCTACATCAACAAGGTTAAATCGGTCGTATATATTAAGTTAACATTATTTTAGGCTTTTAAAAGGTTTAGAGCGTTGTGTATTGTAAAAAACTTGAATTATAGAAATTATAATTTTGATTGTCTCATAGAATACAGTGTTCTATTGCATTACAAATTTAAGGTTCCCTTGGTCAGAATAGAGTAATTTTTTGTTTGCTTGTTTATTGACTGAAATTTCCACCCTTTACCTTTTTTACTGAGACATGATATTTAATAATTTAGCGTTTTTAAACTAATTTAAGAGAGATAGTCTGAGTGTTGTTATTAAGTATCCTCATGATATCCCCCAGGAGCAAACCAAACAGTGTTCTAAAAATGTACGGAATTTGTAATGCAGTGGAATCTCGATCGATCGTTCCCCGAATCATCGTTTTCCCGCATGTGTCGTTTATTTCTCCCAGTCTCGACGATAATATTGCTTTATGTTCACGCATCTATCGTTTTCCCGCATTTATGGCTTAGTTCATTTGGTCCTTTGAAAAACGATCGTTCGAGATTGTATATAACTTACACTAAATAATACAAAATAACCTGAATACATAGTTTAAGAAAAAAGTATTACATTAGCCTAACTGAAAACTGCATATATAACCTTTTAAATTCCGTATTTCTTATTCATACGTGCGCTATATGAATTTTATTATTAAAATCATAGATTACACTTTTAACAATAAAATTTTCTGTTATATAAATTATTTATTTGATGCTTACGATACCTCCTCAATCTCAAGTGTTCACAGTCTGAATTTTGAATAAGCGCCAATCACTTTCCCCCTACGGTACGAAAATATAAGTTTAAACCATAAGCATCGCTTTATTATTAAACTTTATTGATTCTCTTTAATAACGACATTATAGGCGGGGCTGTTATGTCTGGAACACGCAACGGTTACGTGAATGAATAATGTGGGCGAACATTTTTATCTCTTAACAATAACAGTGGTCGCGAAGCGTTTGTAAGGAGGTTAAAATCCAATATATAAACATTTCCTTCATTGATGATGCAATTAAAGTGAAAAGGGTTTTCCTTCCACTAATAACTCTTTCCACTTTTAAAGTAGCTGATTAAGTAATAGGGAATGTGGTGCATGTTGATTTAGTAATTTTACTTTTCGGTAACTTCCAATGCACATGATTACGCTGCTCCCGATTGTGTTATTTCTTAGCGTGCTTACTTTAATTTGAAAATTCGGGTTTCTACAACACCAAGTTCGAATGAAATTGCTTTGAAATTCCGTTGTTGTTGTTTCTAATGCCGCCTGGGCGGATTCTATTCCAGGATAAGTCCATATAGTTTATCGAGTAGAGGGGTGCAACAACAGTTTTTAATGGCCTCACAACGGTCGGAGTCCGATTTAGACAGGGGCCACCTCAATTTTGACCCAGCACCCCCAGGGTTTACATCTGGGGAGGGATTATAACCTCGCCCATCCTCCCTGAACACCCATCCTCTCGCCCATCCTCGCCCTCCCATATCCGGCTTAGACACGTACGTATTTAATGGCGCTTGTGGAGATTTGATACGAGCACCCTCAGAACCGAAAGCCGACGTGCCACCACTACGCTACCCCAAGACCACTTAACCCCAAGGGAGCACTGTTATGTATTCACTGGCCGTAATTGAAATGGAAATATTGTCATTTATTGTCATATTCCTTATTTTTTAAAACATGACTTATATCGAATTATTCCGTCCGATTTCTTTTAGCTAGACGAAGGCCGAATGGCTAGGGCGCTGGCATTCGGTACCAAAGTCAGTGGGTTCGAATCCTGTTCTTGCCATGGACGTTTGTAGCCGTTCGTAATCGGATTTAAGCAGTAGGTCCCGGTCTAATTAGCCTTCGTGCAGCAAAAATTGACCATAGACCACCAAGCCAAACCGTCTGATTTCTTATTTCAAACTTCAGTACGAACACCTAGAGGAATTGTAAAAAAAAAAATAAAAATAAAAAAAAATAAAAAAAAATTTAAAAAATAAAAAAAAAAATTAATATGGTAACTGAAATTTAAATTTACATTATTCGTTAAATAAATAAAAATTTCACATTATGTATTCAGTTTTTTAACATTTTAGTTTTTATAATATCCTGCCTATCATCAGTTCTTCGTTAAATGTTCTCTGCTTGAAAAAATGTATAACTGAAGGGACGAATTTAAAAACTCTAAAAGCAGTAAATAATTATAGATGTTCACAGGATTAACTTCAAAATCAGAAATAGGTAATACAGTTTTAAAGTATTGATAAAAGGGGGAAAATCATTAACAAATTGTCTATTTTAAAGTGTTCCCTTTTTAAATATCCTATGATATTTTTAATCTCAATCTCTAATACTGCTTGTCGGACGATGGCCAAACGCTAGGGCTCTGGCATTATGGATCAAGCGTCTGTGAGTTTGACTCCCACAATTGGCATGGATTTTTGTAGACGTTCGGAATCAGCTTTAAGCAGTAGTTCCGGTCAAAAGTAGCCCTAGAGTAGCGCTCTCAATCAATCAATCTAATATTGCTTGACTATTCGGTTAGTCAGTTGGTTTGGGTTTAATGGCACAAGGTCAAAAATAGGACATGAAGCGCCAAACACAGGATTAGAGCCGAAAAAATAATAAATACATAAGCACGCGGCTCGAACTTGACTATCCGAAAAGTATTGCTTAAAGCACCCACATTGTGTAGCCTTATCATACACAATTAGCTTGATAATTGATTAAATGATATCTGTTATCAGCTGTGTGTAATGTGTTTAATGAATTCTTGAAGGGATTTTGTTTTAATTTAAGTGCTGTTGTGTTTTTGTAGAAATGATTCTAGTCAATTCATTCATATAGTGAGTTGTGTAGGATCAAAACTAGTAATCTGTGTCAGACGTTTTTCTTTTCGGTAAAGAACTATATTTTATGTATTTTTGAAGATATGAATTTGAAATTGCCTTTAGAAATATTCCAACATTATTTTTTCTTTGTAGACCATTTTCCAAGAAATTTTGTTTTTAAGTGATGGAAATACTGCAAGAAAGCATCTTTAACTAAATTTTGAAAGCAAAATGGAGATTGCTACTTTTGATCCCACACAACCCTTATCTTCTTTTTAAGTTAACTAGTACACACTTTGTGGTTCGGTGAATAATTATAATCTGATTTTCCGAATTTATTCTTTTTAAAACATAAATTACTTGCATTGATTTATTTTTGATCGAGTCAACATTTTAATTTAAGGCAACATTTTACGACTTACACACTAGAGTTTTATTAGAATTGCCAGCTCACGTCCTGCCAGCATCAGCAGAGGTAATGGTTTTCTCTGTCTTAAAGTAGCATAAATTAGCTGAATCCGCTTTTCGCTGAGAAGAAATTTTACTATAAATACCATTTATCTCTAAAACAATGACATTAAGCATTTAGTTAATGTGACGAACTATAAAAGATTTATCATACTACGTGTTCAGGCATTAGAAAATTAACTGTCAAGATGCCCTTTTCAGAAAGGTTTTCGCCTTCCATTTAATTTGATTATATATGCGAAAAACATCAAAAATATTCTTTGAAGCAGTTCAATGTCAAACCGCTTTTGTAAAACACTCTTGTTTATATTATTGTTGAAATGAATTTACATAAATAACGTTATGTCACAATATATCCTTCATGTATAACCGCTTAGAGAAGAAAGCGTTTTAAGTTTAAATACTGCTGTCATCAAAGTGATAAAATTTCAATCATTATAGTATCATCTTGGTAGGCCCTGATTTTTCATTAGGCTCGGAAGCCCCCGAATGTTGGGGCCCCCCCAAAAATTTTGTTTTACAAGGAAAAAATAAGAAATTTCCAATTCAAATTTATTTATATATATATATCCTTTCAGATTTGCTTGATTGGTTCGTCATATGTATAGTTATATATATATATATATATATATATATATATATATATATATATATATAGTTCATCATATGTATGTTATAGTGTATATAAGGGATTAATAAGTTTTTCTGCTTGCATTGCATTGGTGTTTTAATGATGAAATTAATAAGTTTATTGATTTTTGTTTTATTTGATAATGTTCTAGGCTTCTACGCTTCAAATAGTCAATTCTTGGTAAAATGGTACTTTCGCAATGATTCATGAATATTTTTTGTGTGTGTCAATTTTGGAAACTTTGCGCCCACATCAGTATTAGGGGGCCCCCATCCCAAGTTGTGCCTATAGTCAAGAAATTTCTAAATCGGGTCCTGAATCTTGGTATACATGACAAAATTCAGACCTCAAGGAAAAATGATTGAATGGACCAATAACTCAAATTAAACTCTTTACTATAAATCGCATGAATGTACCAAAACTAAAATATGAGGCTTTTCATTAGTAGTTTTATTTTCATAAAATTTTATTATAATTGAAATGGAGTAACACAGGAAAAGAATGCCATTAGTTTTTATAGCATGCGTATTTAACTGGTGTAAATTGCAAGTTGTGTCTTCTAAATGACTCTTCAGTATGTCTATAATTTTAAATTTGTAATGACACACTGGATACCAATATTCCCAAAGGTAAAATTATTTTGCTCATTTATTCGAGTCTATAATCTGCCGCTGTAGCGAGTTGACACATCTTATGTTATCACCGATCTGGGTACAAAATATAACAGCGGGGACATGTAATAACGGTTACAGTTACATGAAGTAAAGAATTATTATTGATTTTATCCAGTATATCAGTAAAGGACAATTCATTTACAAATAATTCGTATACTTTATTAACAGGCATTACAGCAGGTATAATTCTGACTAATATGTAATTAATTATATTTGTTATGCACCGGCGAAGTAATGAAAGAATAGTTACAATAATTAACTACACAGTTAGACCTCGCTTACAGAATCTAATTGGATGCCGAGACAGTTTATATTAACGAGTGGCTTCGAACATTTAAAATTATTTTTATTGAGCTATTTTTAATCAAAACATTTCTGCTAAATATTAATTAGTAAAGCAATAGAAATGAAACGAGTTTCAGTTGGGAATGCAAATGTGATGATCAATGTATTCTTCAGCACTTGAAAGGGGGTAATAAGAAAGGAACTTCTGCACTGACATTATAGAAAACAAATGCACCCCACTCTTCAGACATACAAATATTGAAAATAATATTGATTTTAAGCAAGTTATTTATAGGTGACTGAATTAGGAGAGGGTGCGAAAATAGAGCACACAAAGGCCCCATGGAAAAATTGTGGATCTCGAAATATCTGAATCTAGAAATTCTGGCTATCTGAAAGGACGGAAGGTGCCTCTCACATGGTATAGTGGTTAGCGTCGTAAGCTTTCACGCTGTGGGCTTGGGTTCGTATTCCGATTAAGCCTTGGACGCATGCGTGTTGTCCCTTCATAGGGAGCCATGTTGGCTCACCTAAATGGTGCCGCCATATTAAAGTAGCGAACAATGTTTCGTGATATATGGCGAATATCTCACAAGTCCCTCCGCATTAAAAAATGACGGAAGTTTATCTGAGGGACCTGCATTGTGAAACAGATTAAACTCTTTGAGAAAATTATTGAGAATGAAGTAACTGAATGGTTAATCCCAGACGCTGATGACCCTGGCAATCAATTCTACACTGGAGATAATTTTGTCCCATATGCCAGGAAGAAAAAGATAACTCTGGAGGAATTGAAGAGAAGGAATTATATACGTACAGCAATACAGAATCTGCAAGTGAACTAGAATCGGAACGTAGTTTCTTTGAGCTTGTCAGAGCAGTACTCTCATTTTTTTTTTGCTAATGTCCCTGGGGGTGGACAACATTACACCCCAGTCCGGTGTACTTATGAATGCAAATAGAAACACACAAAGCACACTGTCATAGAAGAACTTTATAAACAAACGATGACACCGGCGATGGACGATGGGTTGCAGCTCCCCTTTCTAGATTTCTGTTGTCTGAAGACTGGCCGGTTCCCCAGAATACAACCAAGTCTTATGAGGGAATCGAAACCGAACCCTCTGCGTGACAGGCCGATGGCTTAACCACTTAGCCACTGGGCAACTTTTTTCTTTTTGCAGCGTGGACTTAATGTTGTAAAAGGGATGTAATGAGGGAACAAAAACGTGACCAGTGATCACGTTTTTGTTCCCTCCCCCAAAAAGGACATACTTTTTAAAAAGCAAAGAATTTGTAACTCATGTGCGAATGCAAATACATTTAATGTTGTATGTGTCTGACGGGGAGACATTAAAGCTGTGTTTAATGGGTGTATATAAAGTCTTGCGGTTTCTCAATTTTTCAAATAATGACAGCTATGAGTCAAATTTAGTTGTTTAATTTAATTTTTGCCTTTAGGATTAGCTCAAAATTTGGTCTAACGGGATTTGAATTAATAAAGGTGGATCAACAACGTAAGATGCTTCCGGCGAAGAGTTGTTAAAACTAATATACACATAAAAACCAGTTCATCTGGCTTAACGTGTTTTGCAGTTTAAGTAAATATAGACCGATGGGTGGGGACAGACGTGAGTGGAATAAAACAGTTTAGACTAAAACCATGGACTAGTAAATATCAAAATTCAAAATATCCCCATAGTGGGTTTTCAGAATTCCCCCCAGCCATACTTTAGAAGGTCTGTTGAGAAAAAAAAAATCAGCCTTTTTCCTCCCTTAAAGTTTCTCGCCGAAATTTAACACAACAAAATCGCCGATCTCATGAATTTAGAAATGCAGCTTAAAATAAACACTGATCATGCCCTACCAGACATTCGATATGCGGATTTAAGTTAACCCGCAAGCATCACTCCATCATTAAAATTTATGACTCCACGGATTCATTTTAATAGCGGCATTATAGGCGGGGCTCCCAACGTCGGGAACACGTAACAATTTCTCTGATGAATGGGACCCTGCGAACACTGTTATCCTCTAACTATAATTGATGGTCGAGAAGGGTTTGTTAGGGTTGAAAATCCAATATGTAAACATTTCCTTCATCGATCCTGCAATAAATATGAGAGCAGGAGTCTTTTCTCTGTCCGATGATCTATGTTCCCCAGCTATTGTGTTTGTCGCGGAGACCTTGGGAACAGAATATAAAGAGCGAACAGGGACATTCGGCTCTTTATCCCTTCCGATACCGCTCGTGGTAATTTGCTTCCTTTTTAACTGGCTTCACGTGTTAAGGTTGTACTTTATGCTTTGATTTCGGTATAAAATGCATTCTCTGCATTTGAATAATGTATGTAGATTTGTTTTAACTTCGACACTTTAATGAATCCGAAGAGAGCAGACAAGATTATGTTTATGCCCAAAGCGATTACTAAAATATTTTCCCTGATGATTTTTACTCAGCCCAAGAGGGTTTCAGTTATTGGACGAAGAGCTGCTGAGAAATATTTTATTATTTTGTAATGGTTTAAATTCATATCTAGAGAAATATTTATAAATTTCTTTCCTTATTCACACCGGGAATAATATTTGTATCCTTTGATGAGTAACATGTAAACATTCTGCCACTGATACTTGTGTGTTTTCATCAGTGCGCGTGCGTGAGTATTTTTTGTTTTTTCAATGTGGCGGACATTGTCTTTCGTCCTATCACGGCGAGATTTCTTGGTTTCTTACAATAGGTGCAATGTATAGGTGAGCCAATATAGCCCAATGTTAACCGAGCAACCCAAGGGGCGACATTTGGTGAGCTTGTACCTCTAAAATATATATATATATATATATATATATATATATATATATATATATATATATATATATATATATATATATATATATATATATATATATATATATATATATATATATATATATATATATATAAATAATCACACGGAAGCCCGTGGAATATCACTTTACGACTACGGATATAATGTGTTTATGCTTGGCCTAGACACAAGAACATTCAATAAGGCTTGTCAGTATTCGATGAGAGTAGCCTCAGTATTGAATTCTGACGCGCTAACAACTAGGATGCCTCTGTCCCAATTGTGTATTTTATAACACACAAATATGTATGTAAAAAATGAGATATTAAATATATTACAAAATAAATTTGAGAAATAGTGTTGGTGTAACTACAAGTAATGGCGTAAACTTGGTGAAATTGGCTGCAAGAAAATTTTAAGACTGGGGGCCCGGTTGGCAAAGGCATCGAGCTAGTGATCTGAAGGTTGCTGGTACGATGCCGGTCGCTGGCAAATCTACTGCCGTGTACACAAATGGCGGCTGGTGCACGCAAAATATGTCGGGCTGCAATGTCCTCAAATTTACTTCTGGAGGTACGGGGTCAAGTGTTCCGGCCTCGTCAGTTGACTCGGTTCTAAATTACAGGACCGGCTTGTAGGAGGTAGTGCTGGCCTCCTATATGGTGCCTCCCTTAATTGAATGGCCAGCAGTCTTGAGGTGTGAGTTAGGGTCGCCGTCAGCATTCGACGTTGACCACTACTAGTCTAGTGTCTGCAAGGCGTTGACTCACCGGTAATTCACATTCGGGCGAATGTCTAGAAACGACAAGTACCTCCAGATTTGAGAAAAGCAAATTAAGACTGTTATGACTGATACTGATAGACTTGAGTAAAACTGAAGAAAGATGTAAGACTAGATCCGCCGTATAAGAGTCCTACCTATTTAATATTTTAAGAAAAAATTTAAAATGCTACTTTGGACTGTTTTTCCTTCCAGGGCAGCGACTGCGTCATTAGATATATGTCTGTATATGGTCAAATGTTTATAAGGTTAAAAAAATCTGACTCCCAATATTTCGATGAGTAAAATCTGTTTGTAATAAGTACTCATTTTATATTAATGCAAGCAGGATACTGATGGTTGTTTTTACATTTTTAAGACATATAATTTATTACAATTTCACTTCAAAAGGATTTTAAATTTTACACGCTTTTTGACTTAAATTTACATGTAAGACTACAAAAAAATTGAAAAGAAAAGGATTTTCAAAATTGAAATTAAAATATTTTGTTTGGTAAACTATTCACAAAAAATTTTCTCTTAAACATTGATAAAAGAAGTTTCCCACTTTTTAAAGTTTTTTTATGAAATGAATATTTTCTGAAAATTATAACTCTCATAGGACAGTAAAAAAGAATACGGGAAAAAATATCTATTAAAAAAATTCTAGAAGCGTATATAAAGAACCATGCGTCATTTTGCAGTAATATCTAGGGATTGTTGTTATCGAAATTCTCTCTTTCTTAAGGAATTTAGAAATTGTTTCCTATTTCTGGATTGTGAGTGGAAAAATGCCTTGTTCAAAGTCTCATATGACAAGAAAAAAAGTTTGGCCCAAGAGCATTATAAATTAACAAAAAAATTCAAAACTTTTCCTAAAGTATGATATATACTGGTTATTATTGCCACAATGCTTATTATAGTTTGGGTAGATATATGGATAACTAAAGTAAATGAATTGGCAAAGTTATTGTTTATATTGATTTTAACTCCTTCAAGTTTTGCCAAATAGCACATTCTCACTGATTTTTAAAGTTTCCTTAATTTTAGATAGTTAAATAAAGTTTTGCATGTCATATCAAAAATTGGATTATAATTTCGAATTATATAAAATTTTAGTAGTCAGTACCATGAACCATTCTAAGACTTTCTAATAATTCAGTTTATCATTAGTCGTGCCTGGCGTTCTCTGCCAGAGAAGGGGACAACGACGTGGGGCGTCCAATGAGAAGAAAACCCATGGCGGTCAGTCTATTTTGGGGAGTTAGAGAAACAGTACGTGAGAGTGTGAGCCCGAAAATGCATTCTTTTTTTTCTCAGAGTGGCATGGCTGAAGTAAATTAATGCAAGTAAATTAATTATGAACAAGTTATGTGAATGACTTTTAAGTATCGTGTTTTTTTGTGATTCATCAAAATAAAATATTTTGAATATTCATTCGAGTGGTGTTTAATTGGTTCCCGTCGTTTATCAGAGATAGAAAGTACGGCATCATCCATGAGCTGAAACAACATGGATGATAAACACAGCCTTTGAAGCTCATACAGAGAGCAAAGGCAATATCGCCTATTACTTCTCCTAGTTTTATTTACTTTGATCCTCTCATCGACCTGTCTGGAAAAGAATAAATCTGGACTTATCCAGCTTACATGTCATTTTTACAATAGCCCACACACGCAATATACCCCGTAGCAAATTATGAAATCTCCTATTTCGATTATTCTAACTATTGAATAGTACAATATATCTGTTTATTGCATTGTTTTGAATTTTTTTTACTTCAACTGTTAAACATTATTGAGTCTTACAGCCTTTTTTTACAACTGGACTTCAGTAAGCGTTTTAAATCTTTAATCCCCCTTTCTTAAAATAAATAAACAAAAAATAAAACTTTTTCCGATAACTGAATGTCCAAAGAGTGCACAAAATGTTTCCCTAACACACGACCTTTACAAAGATCATGTGAATCAGTCAGTTTTAAGAATAATTTTGATCATTGATGCTCATCCATTAAAGT
Organism: Dolomedes plantarius; assembly: GCA_907164885.2. NCBI lineage: Eukaryota > Metazoa > Arthropoda > Arachnida > Araneae > Dolomedidae > Dolomedes > Dolomedes plantarius. Next base: position 105,692,348 of record OU015491.1, read on the forward strand.
TTTGAAGAATAAATATTAAAAAAAAACAAATAATGAAAGAACCAAGTATTTTAATATTGCGTTATATCATAATGTGTTTGTGTGAATATTTGCAGTAATCATAAACGTCTGTTTAGTAAAAGATGCTGTCAGAATATATGTGTGGATGGGTATTAGCGGAGGTAACGCTTGCCCAAATGTATTCAGTCTTAAGATGTTAATGGTAAGAAGTTACGTTTATTTATCATCATTTTAATTTTTACCATTCCAGGTTTTAATAATACACTGGGCATTTTCAACTTAATTCCAGTAATTTTAACAATCTTTATAGTTATTTTCTCTGGAGAAAGAGCAAGAAATTTCTCCTTTTTAACCTTTGTAGCATTTTTCTCATTCCAGTGTATAATGATTATAGTCAAGCTTGTGTGGTTTTAATAAAACACTAGGCATTTTCAACCCACTTTCAGTGATTTTAACAATCTTTTTAGTTGTTTACTTTGGAATAAGAGCAAGAAATTTCCCCCTTTTCAACCTTAGTAACAGTTTCTCATCCCAGTTTACAGTGTTTAGTGTCATTATGGTGTGGTTTTAATGACACACTGGCCATTTTCAACCCGATTTCAGCAATCTTTATAGTTATTTTCTCTTTGGAGCAAGAGCAAGAAATTTCACCTTTTTAAACTTAGTAACATTTTTCTCATCCCAATGTATTGTGTTTAGAGACATGACTGTGTAATAAATAAAAATATGTTGTGCATTATTTACTTTTACAACTGCGGTTTTATTTCCAAAACGAAGATTTACATTCTCACAGTACAATGCCAACTGAATCTTTCTTACTGGTCTCTTTAACCTCTACAAAGATAAAATTTAAAATTGAAAAAAAATATAATTGATTTTTTTTGTCGGAAACGGCTATACTCATTTTATATTGATAGAAATTCTGAGACCTAGAAAAATTGGAAAAAACAATAGAAACACACCAACAAAACAATGTCCCAATCAAAATTAATATAAGCAATACATTGATTTATCTTAAAATTTAATTAATACAGCAAGTTCGCTTTTCTATTAATTCAATTGTTGAAACAAAATGTATTTTATACGTATTGATTTTATTTAACTATCACTGTTTTTCTTCAACTAATCAAATAAGTTTACCACAAGAAAAGGGACGTTACAAGATTTTCATATCATTAACTGTAAAGCGAAATAAAATATCACTAGACAGCCTTGTTGTAAGATATTCTTTTTTTCTTCTTAAGAGATTGTTTAAAAGAGTAATCTACCAGATTTTCATTTTTTTTTCCTTAAAAATACTTTTAATTTCAAGAAAACTAAGTTCACACATACGTATATGTCAGTGTTTCTGCTGAAGACTTTGAAGAAGACGAGAATTTTTAATTTGTTTTATTACGTATATTTTGTAATTATTTTATATGACTTGCCCTCATACAAAAATGATTAAACAAACAAAATTGATTAAGAATTTCAATTTTTTATTCTAACACAGCCAGGTCTTTCTGATGTATACCCAGTCTACATCGCAGTTTTGCTTTTCTCTTTATTATGTGGTTCCTATTCACGTTAACTAACCCAACTTCCTATGTGCAGACAGCACATTTCATGCTTTAGTCTGGAGTCGAACTCAAGCCCATTACGTAGAAGTTGGTGGCGCTAATCATTACACAATGTTGGAAGCACGAACTTTTGTTTAATAAAATTAATACGAAAAATTTAAAAATTCTTTAGTTTTGATATATAGGTTAAAACCAAACTCTATTTGATAATATTTTTGTACCTTTGTGCATAGAAAAGTTTTCAAAATAGTTTGACAAGAGATTATATAAAAATTATAATATAAAATTTATTTATGCAAATTTTAAAAATGTTTTTCAGTACAATTTTCTATTGACCAAAAATAATTCTCAGAATTTTTAATGCATGCAAAAAATATTGAGAACAAACAGTTTAAATAAAAAAACAAGGACCTCTGAACAAAATTGAATAGCAAAATCTTGCGAGGAATTTTAGCGATATCTTTTTAAAGATAGCAAACCAATGAAAATTCCATTCCTGTCTAAACAGGTTCTAAGTACCGATGTACACTTGGGTACGCATAGACAGTACATCCTATAAGCATAGAATTGCACCAGGTAGTGCAATCCTCTTAAAAACCTGCGTTTTTTTATTCTGAAAGTTCAATAGCATATTTTAATTCAAGAAAATAGAAATGTCCTTTTTCGTAGATTTTTGTGACTTAAACCAAATTAAATTCAATTGACAAGTTTTTTTTATCATCCAGGATATGTGTTTCCACGGGCAATATTTCTTTAAATTGGCAAAGCTAACGCATAATTTGTTTGAAAAATACTCGTAAATTATGACACAAAAAATTAATTATTGCAAAATGCTTATGATTCGTTTTAATAACAGAAGAGGGTTTCCTTACAACTTTTTAGAGACAAATAAATTTTTTTCTATGAAAATCTTATCTTGACTTTGAAATTATCGTGCTCTATCGTTCGCATAAATGATAAAGGAATCATAACTTTAATATAAACTTTTATTTTAATGACACAGAAACATCATGGTGTATTCATTTAAGCGGAGTTTATAAAATAATTCAAATATATATCTCTGCATTTCAAGTACTATAAAGATGATTTATCCTTTAAATGTTTCCACTTTATATACTACTATATATTCGAAGATTTTTATAAGGAACGATATATCTTTACGCAGAGATACCATAATATGGAAGTACACCATTTTACGTAACGCCTTTTCAATGTTTTTGATATGCATAAAAATATTTTTATAAGAAATATCTAAACAAACTCTGAGGAGGGATTGTAAGATATTTTCATATAATTTTTTTACAGAGTTATCGATTCCTGTTCTAATATAACCTAATTTGTCAAAAACGGTTTTATTAAATACAACCTTTAAAAATATTGATATTTATAAAAAAAACTGAGATTTTGCTTTAGTAAAGTTTAGAACGTTGTGAACATGAAAAAAGAATTTACTGAAAATTGTTTGAACCAATGATGATTTTCACCAAAAAAATGTTACATTAATTCGAATCCAGGGCATCCCTATTATCCAGATTCAGACGACTGACAAGGTATCCCGCCATCCGATGTCCGCACCAAAGCATCACCTGCATGGTCCCGTGTACTCGATGTCAGCACAAGAGCACCCCCTGCATGGTCCTGTAGACCTGATGTCAGCACTAGAGCATCCCCTGCATGGTCCCGTGTACCCGATATCAGCACCAGAGCATCCCCTGCATGGTCCCGTGGAAAAATGTATTACCACTAGTTGACCTATATAGAGATCGCTGTACTGTTTACTTCAATGGTAGTAAAACTAAAACTATTTGAAAACACGTTGGGTATTAAGTATTGAATAAAAAGTTCTCTATATTTCTTGATATTAAATTTGGACTGTTATAATCGACAACTTATCTGCATTTGATATTGATGATGTGTTCGAATTTAATGTTCATCTTGCCGTTCATCACTATCTGCCTTTCATTGGAGGAAACTTTGAGATCAATTAAAGAAGGTTTCGTTTCGTTTCGTTTGGAGCGCTACGGTCAATTTTTTGCTACACGAGGGCTAATTAGACCGGGACCTACTGCTTAAAGCCGATTCAATTAAAGAAGGAAATAATTCTTTGGAAGTAGCCAACTAGAAAATTTAGAGGTTGTAGGGGTTAAATAACTTCCCATTGACTCCGAATCAGTGAAATAAATTAATTCGTTTTATTTATTACATAACCTTAGTAAACAAAATTAACAATACAAAAGTTTAAACAGGCTGGAAGCAGCTACGGTTTCACGCTCCGAAAATTTTTCACAAAACGCACAGAATGAAGTGCTGCTAGTATTCGCCGTGAAGCAGTTTTTTTTAAAGTCTGACTGGCGCTTCCCAAGCTGACGTTAGTCGGTTGTAGTTGAAGTAAATATGCGACCGCTAGAAGGTGCTATAAATTTACTTTTTCTTACTTTGAATGCCTCAAAATGCAATTCGTCGAAAAACGAACATAAATGTGACATAAATTTTACATTTTCTCATAAAAGATAAACTAATGATTTCTAAATAGCTTGAATGCACCTTTTATTTACAAATTAAGGTGACATTAATGCTTTTTTCTAACATAAAATGGTTCCATTAATGTTCCATTAAGATCATACATTTTACAACTGTAGATAACTTTCTTTCCCTGACATTTATGTTTTCAAAAATTATCTATATAACAATGTATACTTTTAAATCAACGGAGAATTTAACTAATGCAGACACACATTTTTAATTTTTGTAACATGTGGTGCATTTACGCCTCTTGAGACATTAGCAAAACGATGTCTGAGTTAAAGAGAACTCCTTATGAATTAATAACATTAGAATGTTCAAATTTACCTGAAAAGAGAGACTATTTTTAACTCTCTCTCAGTCTTTTCTCATTGTTAGTCAATTCATCTTCCTACATCACATTTTTAAGTGAGGAACAGACACTGTTTTTGTCATTTCTTGTGCATGCTTCTGAGGTTGAAATCACGACAATTAAGTGATGTATCCCGTCATTTGCAATAACTTTGATTTAGGAATTCGATGTTACTCTCGAAATTGTATGAGTCGTCCGTTGATGAGATAAAATATTCAGTATGTCCGTGTACTATCCTCAGTCAAGTAAGACGTAGATATACAAAGTATTTTTTTTATATAAGGGATTTCAGGGAGAGAAGCTAAATCTCCAACAGAGGAAACTTTGCTCTGTTTGCAACCTGATCTGCATGGAAATGAACACATGTAATGATTATTACTTTATATTCTAAGTGTATCTGAAATTTTCTGAACATTTTAGTAGTATCATATTTTAATAGAGAATAGAACTTATTTACGGAACGTTTTCACAGGGAAGAAAATACAGTTCTTATAACGAAACTCTACACTAACTCTAAATATAATGTAAAGCTGGTGCGATGGAAATTTTATCTCCATAAACACCTTTTTGTAAAAATTTTCAATTGCATTTGTTTATAGCTCTCATTTTGGAAAGTTGAGATAAACTTGGTGCACACTCGCGTGCGTTGAATTCTTCAATTACTAACACTAAGCATTTCACTACGAACAAAAACAACAACAACAGTTTATAAAGTTGTCAAAATATATACCAAACTTTTGTTTAAAAATATGTTTCCCTGTAATAGATTTTCCTATAAACGGAAAGAACATCTACAGTTTTCAGAGAGGATCGAGAAATGCTGGGTAGTTAAAAAAGCAGTATTGTTTTGAACAAAAACTGATAAATAAGCGCTTGATACGGGATTTTATTTTCATATTTATATCAATAGAATGTAAATTAATAAACATATTTTTCATGTAAAATGCTATTCACCTAAAAACATTGGAGAAAAATCTTGAAGAAAAGTTATACCTAGAGTCAAGCAGCTTCTTAATTACTCTTCATGTAAAAAGGATAGTAAACAAAAGAAGAAATTCTGTTGTTTTTATTAGTGAAAGATTATTTTCGCATAAAGAAATACGTAGGGTTATATACACCACTTTTAGCTTCATTTTTAATTTTGAAAAACTTTCATACATATTATCGAGGTGTGACCTATTATTCTTTATTTGAAACATGTTATACTACAAAACAAATGAGCAAACTTAGTCCAAGCTCATAATCGGAGTTAAAAGCTACGAATATTACCAAATTTGTCAGAACCTCATATTTACTCACTCACTGTTATTCGGAACTTTTTTTTCTCTCATACCTATTCTGTTTATATTTTACCATCTCTTCGGTTTAGGCGAGGTGCACAAATTTTCATTTAGAATTGTACTTTCTAGAACGCTGAAGTCACGATCAACAAGTTCTGCCTATGTGTGCTCACGTCTTGCGAGGCTTCCCCCTCTATTATTGATTCCCATACATTTAGATACAGAACTCATCCTAGCCTGCCAGGTTATCCGGCGAAATATCACGAGCCTGGCCAAACACCAGCTTTAATCAATAGGTACTTTGGGAAATACATTATGTTATATATGCAGCTGTGTTTGGTCAGAAAAGGTTCATCTTCTGTTAGGATCAGATTCGGCGAATTAAGTGCTCAAGGCATGTAGAATACTTGATTTGAAATGAATCTTATTTTAGGCTGGAATGAGAGAAAAAGAAAGATGTATTTAGATCATGCCTGCATACTTAGAAAAATAAAACTAGTGTTTTTAAAAACTAATTATTAAAGACAATAAAAGTTAGATCTTTATTAAATTGATTGAATGTGTTATTATTAATAAGATTTATTTTTATTTGAATTGATTAAATTAAAGGATTGAAGATTCTTTCCTATTTCTTTTCGGACCTAATAATGGCCGAGCACTTAGGTTGCTGGCCTTCTATACAGAAGTCTTTTGGGAAGAATCAATTTTTATAGACGCTCGGAGTTAGCTTTGTCTTGGAAATCAATGCGAACTGTAAAGCTTAATATTTTTAATTTATGCACTTTTTGTAAAGGCTTTTATGCACTAGAGTGTTGTTTTTTACAATAATCAGAGCAAATGTAAAAATCTTCCTAACGTTAAAATTTTGTTTAAAAAATTAAAACTTGAAGCGAGATTAACAAAACAGGAACATAACATTTTAATATCTTCAATAAAAAATAAGAGTGGTTGCTAGTTTCAGCTAAATGGCCCACTTTTTTTTTATTATGGATTTTAAGGAGATGTATGTTCTCCTTTTTTACGTTTTCCTAAAGATTTATGTAGGTAATAAATCGTGATTTAGTTTTTGATTTATCTGCCGCATCAATTCCTTTGTTAGTAAAACTTTTTAAATTCTGTGCAAAAGTTATGTTTCAAAATATATTGTCATTTATGATTTATGGTAAATTCATTTTCAAAAGATTACGCTAATTTTAAAGGGTAAAAAGTCCCATTTTTTAAAGGAATTTTCCTTTAAGAAAAATATTTTCAAAGTTTTAAACCAAAAATAAGGAAAACTGATAGATAAAAATAGAACAAGAAAACGGTGTACTAAATTTCTGAGTGATAGCTTGCAAGTCATACTTATATATAATATAAAATTAATTTATATTATATAAGTGTATATATATATATATATATATATATATATATATATATATATATATAATATAAAATTAATTTTAAAGATTGAATATTATGAAAAAATTCATTCGAGAGAAATAGCAACACGAAATAGAGAAGATGTTTTTCTCTTGCTTAGTACAAGCTATATACATATTAAAATTAAGTAACCGTATATGTTTACGGTGTTTCACCGTAAACTAAGCCAAAAAAATTATAAAATAGGCCTTACATTGTTTAGAATTTTCGGTGTCAGACTCTTTAAACCATATTTTCCGCTCTCTTTCAGCCTACCGTAGTAAAAGCTGACTGGATATGTCTAAAAACAAATCAACCAATGTTTCGGTTTAAGAAATTCAGCACATATTTCAGTAGCGTATCTTTATATTTCAGTCATGAATTTTTGAATATACCACCCTCTATGTAATGTCTATACTTTTGAATCGGCTTTAATAATTATATAGTTTATTCCGTACACGTTATAATGGATAGCTTTCAATAAAACAAAACTGCTAAGGAAAATTAAAGATGCTTAGAGAAGTTTGAAAATCCAATAAATGTGCATTTTACAATTTAATAATCTTCTATAACTGGAGATACAAAATTATAAGATTAAGATATATGTAGAAACATATGATGAGGTTTGTTAACGAAGATGATGACAAGATATTTTTTTCATTCTAACAGTCGGACATGTGTTTCGAATCAGTTATGTATTATAGAAGGTAGCGATGAAACATTCCACGAAATGGGCTCGGGTTCGTATCCAACTAAGGCATGGATGTTCCCCTGATATTTTCTCTTAAAGAGGAGGGTTTTATCACCTATATGAAGCTCTTATAATAAAGAAGTCTGAAATTTAGCGAAGCGGATGGGCGAATGTCCTCAAGGCAAGTAACTCTCGCACTGGAGAAAAAAAATGAAATTACGAAATCAGAGAATCCTCCTTTGATCCCTATGTCAGTCGAACTATATATCGCAGGAAGTAAAGAACTTTTAGGGGTCGTCCTCTTATTAAGAAGTCTGTTTGCATAAATCCACTGATTTAAAGAATTGTCCATACGAAATATTAGAGAAAATGAAAGTGAATTATTAGCTTTTCCTTTCTTTTTATCCACAGGATCAAAATGAGAGATACATGTAATTAAAATAACCCATTTTATACCATAACTAGCTGAAAACCCGCGCTTCGCTACGGAGTACATTCAAATTAAATGCAACGGACAATGTATGCAATTAACGCCAAAAATATGTTTAAATATATTTATAATAAATACAACGATCAATATATGCAATTGATGTAAAAAAAAACGAAAAAATATATTTATAAAAAATGTCGTAACGGATATTTTTATAGACAAAATAATGTAGAAGAAAAATATTCATATTAAATCTAATAGAACATATTAAAGAATATAGTACAGTTAATATAGTACAGTTTGAGAATCATATCTTTTACTGTATTTTAATATTTTTTTTGATAACGTGCAATCGTCTGCCGCATTAGTTAGTAAAAAAATATTTTATGTCTATTTCGTTGCTATGTACGTGACGATAAATTAAAGTACCAGAAAAAGAAATCACGTGATCATCATTTAATTACTTAAATTAAAAAAATTAATCTTTAAAAATTTACCAAAAATAATAAAATGTAGGTAAAATTTTTTAAAAAATATCATTTTAAAGGCAATTATTTTATCTTTATCGTGATATAAATGTTAGAACCCTCAAATTATTATTTTAAATGCAAACTTTAAAAAAGTTACTAAAACAGCTTAAAAATTTAATTTTAAAAAATCTAAGAAGAATTTTTCTAAAATCTCTCTTATTGCACCCCTACACTATAAGAAGAATCTCCATGCAAAATTTCAGCTCTTTAGATCCAGCGGTTTGGTCTGTGCGTTGTATGTCAGTCAGTGAGTCAGTCAGTTACGGAACTGTTTTATATATAGATATTATCAATTCCGACTTTTATAGAGTTTACTTATTCTCATAAAAGATCTACGCGGAAGTCATCGATCGCTGAAATCATATTTATTCATATATAAAGTTCTTTTCCGTAGAAACACTTTCATTTTTTTCGACATTTATTGATAAAGTATGAAAAAAACAGTCTTTATTTTCAATTTTTACCATTTGAAATCATGCATCTACGCAATCAAAATCAAGAGGAACTGTTTAAGTTTGCCCTTTTAAGCAACTTTCATATTACAACATGTTGGTTCATAACTACCGTATTTGCGGGCATATAGGGTACAGTGACTTATAAGACACCCTCCCTTTTCTAGTAGAATATTTTTTCCTTTAAAATGTGTATATTTTTTTCAGGAATTTCCATGATGATTTACAGTACTAATTTTATATCCATAAAAAACGTAACTAGGGAACGTTATAGTTAGGTACCTTTTTATCCGAATATTCAAAACCCAAAAATTCCTCTCCAAAGCTATATGAAGAATCACTTAGAGCCTCTTCTTCAGAAACTGAGTCTTCGTACAACTAATTATAAAGAAGGGAATACATGATTTCATCAGCTTTCTCCTAATCGAGAAACGCTACGGACCAGCAGCTTGTTGTCGAAATGTGATCACGCATATACACATTGGATGAATCGTATCTTTAGATGTCGGTGGATTTGATCTCTATTGTGCCGAAATATCCCTCTTTCACTAATGAAGCAAAAAATATATCACGCAACTTTCTTTACAGAATAGAAAAAAATTTATGGAAATGATTTATTCGAAATCACTACTTCGCAAAATATCAAAATGTAATAGAATACTTATACAGTAAAACCTCATTTATCCGGCACTTGTTGATCAGGATCTCCAGATAATCCGGATCACATGAGATAATTTTTAACTATGATAGCGAGAACGTAACTATAAGTATGCCAAATATTCCCTTTTTATTTGATTCAATGTACAGTTACTGCATAGATTATGCAATACATTATGGAAATAAAATGTTTTTTAGTGAGTTTAAGAAAGGTTTACTTGAGTGTCACCGATAACGTAGATTCACTCACCAGCTATAGATAGTGCGGGAGAGAGCCGTTGACTTTGATCCCTACCCATCACTTCCTTAATGACATCAGTTTTGTTACAAAACAGTTTTTTTTTATCGTAATAAACGGTAAGTCTGCTTAGTTAAGCATTTTGGTTTGCTTATTTCCTATATTACAAGGATTATGCAGATTCTTTATTGTCTGGATTGCCTATGGTCCCAGTTACTCCGGATAAACGAGATTTTACTGTACATGTATATTAATATAAACCAGAAGTTTTAGACAGACTGCAATTTTAACTCCTAATTTTGATTATCGGTGCATAAGATGTACCCCATATTTTAGGCGTAATTCGATGGGGAAAAAAGTACGTCCTATGCGCCGATAAATACGCAAAATCGCCGGCGAGCTGATGAAAGGTTATGTCAAGCCACAGCACCTGCCGGTGTACTGTTTGCTAATCTGAGATTTTCTTTGATTAACCCCTTCCGTACCAGCATATGTCTATGAAGATTACATGCAAAACCAGCTTTTCGGGCATTTAGATTTAAAATATCAAGTAGTAGTTTTCAGATAAATGAGATGCTTTTATTCATATTAATAAGAAGAGATATAGGTATCGATATATACATATATATATATATAAATCGATGCATATAGAAATATAACGATATATACATCGATTTATGTAAAAATTACGTAAAGTTTACAGTTTTCTTACCTTTATATATCAATATCTAAATTGATACATATAGAAATGTAACGATATCAAAATCGATTCATATAGAAATATAACAATATCTAAATCGATACATATAGAATTATAACGATATCTAAATCGATACGTATAGAAATATAACGATATCTAAATCGATACATATAGAAATATAACGATATCTCAATCGATACACATACAAATATAACGATGTCTAAATCGATACATATAGAAATATAACGATATCTACATCGATTTATGTAAAAATTACATAAAAAAGTTAATTTACAGTTCTGTCACCAGTGGATCCATATGTGGATCCACTGGTGTTTGTGGAGAATCAGGCCATGGTTGCATACGTGGAACCACTGGTACAGAAGGGGTTAAGAATGCATCTCCCTCTTCAAATAAGGTTATTATTCGAAGAAGTTCAGTATTACATTTTACGAATTTTCAGTACTGCATTTAATCCGTTTTATATATATTGTAACGACTACCGTACAATAGCGAATTTTTTGTGTGTGGAAATTCCAGGAAGACTAATCAATGCGCGGTTTGTGCACATAATTAATTTTGGATGGCTACAGACAGACAATAACCTGGCGACGTAATGCCCGGAAGTGCTACCGACAGCTCACAGAACAGTTCGTCAGCAACAAAAAGGAAGTTGCCGACTGGAGGCGCCTAGTCGTCTGGGAACGTGACGAAATAAAGAAGGGCGGCATTTTCCAGACCTTTCGAGAACGTCCAGCGAAGGAATATAAAGTCGCAAGACGCGAATAAAAAAAAAGTCGGTGATTCAGAGAGTAAGTTATTCAGAGTGACCCTGGAGCTGGAGACAAGGAGATACTGTCCGGTCTAGATAGACTTGAATGAGCGCAGCGACAACTTAAGGGCCTGTTCACATAGGAGTCCGTTGCGTAGCGTTAAGGGAAAGATGACGTTCAGATGAAAATAAACCAATCATAGGCGTTAAAAATTTCATTGCTAATCGTTTGGAGGCCTATGATTGGCTTATTTTCGTCTCAACGTCTTATTTTAGTCTTAGTTTCATCTGTCCCTTAACGCAACGCAACGGACTCCTATGTGAACAGGCCCTTAGTCTGATAACTTAAGTCAACTGAAGACCTTCCTAGTCGATGCCGTGATCCCACGAATTTAATTTTTATATATATATATATTGTAAATAGTCTGTATTTAGTCGAGAAATGCAATTAAAGCGTTAACTACAAAAAGGCTAGCAGTCTTTTATTTAAGGCAAAGTCATTACAATACATACAACAAGCGGCTAGAAAAATCTGGTAATTGTATCTACTCGTATTTGAGGGGAAAATGATAATAAGAAAAACACGTATAGAGTATTCTAGCTGAAATATTAAGCAGGAATTAAACTCCAATAATATTGAATGATATGCAGAATACTGAATAGTATTTCAATATTAAAAAATATTTTTGCCCACATAGATATCAAAACTTTTATAAAATGACATATTCTAAACTACATAACAGAATAAAAAATACGTTTAGATTTACTTTTATAAGCACAGTTCTTTTATTTTCAACACAATGAAAACTTAGAAACTATATGTTCATATCTTTAGTTATCTTCGTATTACTAAATTGCCGAAATACAACTGAAGTTTCAACTTTTCCACTTAAAAGGGAAGAATAAAGAAGTATCCGTACAGTTGGGGCTTCTCTGACACTCTAAAAGATTAAATTTACATGTAACAATCTAGTAACTTTCTTTTCCTTTACTTGTCATACTGCCATGATATCTTTATATATATATATATATATATATATATATATATATATATATATATATATATATATATATATATATATATATAAGTAAAAACAAAAATACAATAATAATAAATTACTCTTAGTAATAATAATAAAAAACTAATTTAATTTAGGTGTAATTGTCCTAAAACACAGTCTCCATAGTAGGTCAATTTCTGTGTTTTCATTTTGCTCCTTGGTTGCAAGTTTTGTGACGTCAGTCATCTTGCGGTTACCTATTCTTAACTTCCACTCTGTCTAGCGACAGGCTTGGTGTTCTATCGTTAAGTAACTATTTATTAAATTCTACAGTTTCTCATGCATTGTACGGTGTCTAAGTATGTTTATTGT